>JAXQQM020073875.1:0-120741 GCA_034641835.2 Pinus albicaulis
CAGTACATTGACTAGATGCATAATTAACCAAATAACGAAATTTTGTTTAGATTAAAACAAATTTGTAACAATGGGTCCATATTTTCAAGTATAAATGTAAGTTGCTTAAGTAGCTACATAATTTATGAATTGAGGACTATGAGAATTAATTTGAGATTAAATGATGGTAGAGTATGGAAACTACAAAAATCAACACTAAATGATGTAGTTAAAAGAAAGAAAAAAACAAATAATAACACATTACACGTCAATATTCAAAGATAAAATCACAAAAAACTACAACTCTCGCTTAAAATCCAAATTATTTACAATTAATAGAGCTTGAAATCTTTGTCTCTTCTTACCTGGTTCAACAAATATATTATATTTCTATGTATAGATAGAGTGAAATATTCTATTTATTATTATAGAGTAGTTTTAGATGCTTGATATTTAGAAAGTGAAAATAATTTATTTTATATAGTAGTTGTTCTATATTTCTAAATTTCAATATAAATGTCAATCAATTAAGAGATAGTTAAATCCAATATGGAAATGAAGTTTCCAATAATATGATTTTACATTTATACCTTTCTTTCATATAGGTAATAGCACGGAGATGGAAATGGGATATTGTTTGATATTTTGGAAAATGAAAATTATGAATTTTATTATATATAGTGATGTTTCACCTTTTCTCAATTTCATTATAAATTCCAATCAATCAATTAATAGGTACACCCAATATGGAAATGAATATTACAATGTGATTTTCTATGTATACCCTTTCTTCCACATTTAAGTTTGCAACCAATATGGAAATGGAGATATCATCATATGATTTTATTTTTTTAAGTCCTCCATGTCTAATTAATATTAAGCTTAACCATTGCAACCATTTTCATAAACAATTTCAACTACAACATGATTAACAATTAAAGCTCAAGACTAATCATTTTTACCATTAGATTTTAATAATATCTAATCTAAATGTGATACTATGTCTCAATTTGTGTTTAATATTTTTATTGATTTTGAAAAATAGCAAGTATTGCATCATATTTTGGTTAGAAGAAATATATTGAATAGTCAAATATAATATGATTATGTACACCTTGTAAAACTATAATTACTTATAATTAAAACAAAAATTATTTAAATTATATGAGAAGCAAATTTATGTGAATAATCATCAATTAAGGGTTAACATCATTAGAATTAGATATATTCATGTTATTTATAACTAGCAATTGCACCAGATATTGCAAAAGAAATGTATAAGGCTTGTTTTTGAGAAGAATCATGACATATTGAATCGTCACATATAAAAACTCATTGAAGGTAAAAGAGATAATTTATGGCCTTGATTTTTGGAGGAACTTGGGAGAGAATCTTTTGATTTTAGGAACCTGTCATATCTATTTGCCAAACTAAATTATTTCTAAACTTTAGAGTATCATTTTCTAAAAATCTACATAATCTATAAATAAAGACTTCTGAGATTTGGAAAAATACATTTTGGAGGTACACGTGAGATTCTCTTGCATCATTCAACTTGAGGATCCATCATATTTATAAATTTGTATTAATTGTAGTCAATAAATTTATTGCATAAATATTCTATTTATTATTATAAAGTAGTTTGAGATGTTTGATATTTTGGAAAGTGAAAATCATTTACTATATATACTGATTATTGTACCTTTCTCTGAATTTCATTATAAGTGTCAATCAATCAAGAGATAGTTAAATCCAATATGGAAATGAAGATTCCAATACTATGATTTTACATTTATACCCTTATTCCACGCAGAGAATTGCAACCAAGATGGAAATGGGATATTGTTTGATAATTTCAAAAAGCAAAATCTTTGCATTTTTGTTTTAATTTCATTGTAAATGCCAATCAATCAATTGATAGTTACACCCAATATGGAAATGAAGATTCCAATATGATTTTGTATGTATTCCCTTTCTTTCACATTGAACATTGCACCCAATATGGAAATCGAAATGTCATCATATGGTTTAATTTTTTTAACTCATCTACCTATAATTAAGATTAACCTTAACCATTGCAACAATTTTTCCTAAACAATTTCAACATCTACCTACCCAATAGACAACTTGATTAATAATTAAAGCTCAAGACTAATAATTTTTACCATGAGATTTATATATAATCTAAATGTTATGCTATGTCTAAATTTTTGTTTAATATTTTTATTGATTTTCAAAAATAACTAGTATTGTGTCACAATTTAGTTAGAAGAAATATAATGAAAAGTCAAATATAATATGATTATGTACATCTTGTCAAAAGATAATTACTTATAATTAAAATAAAAAATATTTAAATTATATGAAAATAATCATCAATTAAGTGTCAACATCATTATAATTAGATATATTCATGTTATTTATAACTAGCAATTGCAGGAGATGTTGCAAAAGAAACATTGTAAGGCATAAATTCGAGAAGAATTGTGACATAAAAAATCATTGAAGGTAAAAATTAGTAAACAAAATGCCATTCAAAGGTAGAAGATAAAGATAAATCACTCACATTATTCCAAATTGAGAGATTCTATAAGCTTTCCAACATAGAATGCCTCTTAATCTTTAAAGATGATATTTTATGGTGTACACTAAATATTGTTTTGGATTTTAATGGTTAAAGCACTGTAATCATAATTCTATAAATTTATTGTGAGAATATTATATTAATTGTAATCATAATCTTATAAATTTATTGCATAAATATTATTCATTATTATAGAGTAAGAAGTGAAAATAATTTACTATATATATTGATTGTTGTACATTTCACTGAATTTCATTATAAATGTCAATCAAAATATGGAAAAGAAGATTTCAATCAAATGATTTTACATTCATACCCTTCTTTCGCATAGATAATTGCACCCAATATGGAAATGGGATATTGTTTGATATTTTGGAAAAAGAAAATCATAAACTTTATTCTATATAGTGATTGTTGCACCTTTTCATTATAAATTTCAATCAATAAATTTATTGCAATAATATTCCATTAACTGTAATCATAATTCTATAAATTTATTGCCTTAATATTATATTCATTATTATAGAGTAATCTCAAATATTTGATATTTTGGAAAGTGAAAATCATTTACTATATATATTGATTGTTGTACTATTGTACATTTTTCTGAATTTTATTATAAATTCCAATCAATCAAGAGATAGTTACACAAAATATAGAAATGAAGATTTTGATCATATGATTATACATTCATACCTTTATTCCACATAGAAAATTGCACCCAAGATGGAAATGGGATATTGTTTGATATTTTGGAAAATGAAAATCATTAATTTTATTATATATAGTGATTGTTGCACCTTTTCTGAATTTCATTATAAATGCTTCATTATAAATTCCAATCAGTAAATTTATCCAAAGAATATTCTATTAATGTAATCATAATTTTATAATTTTATTGCATAAATATTATATTCATTATTATAGAGTAATCTAAGATGATTGATATTTTCTAAAGTCAAAATCGTTTACTATATATATTGATTGATGTAAGTTTTTATGAATTTCATTATATATGGCAATCAATCAAGAGATAGTTAGACCCAATATGGAAATGAATATTCCAATCTTATGATTTTATATTTATACCCTTTTTCCATATAGAGAAATTCACCCAAGATGGAAATGGGATATTATTTAATATTTTGGAAAATGAAAAACAATAATTTTATTATATATAGTGATTGTTGACTTTTTCTAAATTTTATTATAAATGTCAATCAATCAATTGATAGTTATTCCCACTACCTCTTATTAATATTAACAATAACCATTGAAACCATTTTGTTAAACATTTTCAAGATCTTCCTACGGAGTAGATAAATCATCCTAGTGAGTAGATACATCATCCCAATGGTCACCATTTAACCAAGACCCCACACAGTTTACCATCAAACTTCGATAATTTTGAATCTAAATGTTATACAATGTCTCAATTTATGTTTAATATTTTTATTCATTTTGAAAAAGTATTGTATCATAGTTTACTTAGAAAAAATATAATGAATAGTCAAATATAATATGATTATGTAAGCTCATGTGAATAATAATCAATTAAGTGCTAACATCATTATAATTAGATATATTCATTAAATTAAAGAAGAATATTAAAAAATTATTGAAGATAAAAATTATTAAACAAAATTTCATTCAAAGCTAGAAGATAAAAAGAAATCACTTACATTACTCCAAATTGAGAGATTCTATAAGCTTTCGAGCATAGATTGTCACTTAATATCTAAACATGGTCTTTTATGGTGTACAATGAATGTTGTTTTGGATTTTAATGGTTAGAACATGGTAATCATAATTCTATAAATTTATTGCAAGGATATTCTATTAATTGTAATCATAATTCTATAAATTTATTGCAAGAATATTCTATTAATTGAAATCATAATTTTAGAAATTTATTGCATAAATATTCTATTCATTATTATAGAGTAATCTCAGATGTTTGATATTTTGGAGAGTGAAAATCATTTACTATATATAGTGATTGTTGTACCTTTTTTTGAATTCATTATAAGTCTCAATCAATCAAGAGAATTTTTATTTTTTTTGGGTAAATTTCGTAGTACTTATCCATGTTCTATTAAAAGAGCAAGTTGCTGAATGGTTGCCTCAACCTGCCCGAAGGAAACCAGGTTTGTTGGCCACCTCAAAGAGTTGTAAGCTAACCAAAATTGGTATTGTTTCTTTCTTTGACTTACTACTATAATTACTAGACTATGTCCATAGAAGTTACATATAAAGAAAAAAATATATATACTATAAAAAATCATTCAAAATTATGAAAGCATGATTAAAATTATCCATCTGATGAGTCTATAGGAGCTGGGCCTTTTGCTATAGAGCTAGGAATCTCTGCTTGCTGGAGAGTCCGAAGTTGATGCTCAATCATGCTGATTCGAGCATTCTATTGATGCTGAGCCTTGGTCATCTCTCTCATATCTTGCTTCATCTGCTGGAGTTCAAAGAGCACAGAGGAATTGAGCTCCTTCTCTTGCATGCTCATCATTGCGCTTGCCAAAACACATTTGATCCTCCAGTAGGTCTTCACATTTTGTTGAAACAGGAAAACTCTGCCCCTTGTGCTTCCTGGATCTGAGATAAATTCCATCGTAGACTGTTGTTCTTGGATATCTGTTTCTTCAGCATCACTATCCTTCTCTCAACCTTGAATGGTTTTCCGAATTTTCTCATGTGTAGTATCTTCATAAATACTAGCTAAATTTTCCAGAATCTGAGTGTTCGTTTTACGACCTCATTTACTAGGAGGGTTGAATGAGTTCCAGTGAATGTCTCTAATAGCATATTTACGAGGAACCGATTTTTCTTTAGTCATCTTAACTTGATACAAGATCCATGTGATTTGAAAGGGATAAGCAGTATAACACTTTGAACCAAATGAAAAGTACAAATTCTTATCACAGACACTCTGTTTGGAGCACCAGAGGTTTATCTTCGAAATAAACTGAACTCGATACCCAGAGACCATAACAGAGACCATATAACAGCGAAATGTAATAAAAACCATATAAAACCTAGCCCAGAAATGGATGATAGCCAGTGAAGCCAATTATCAAGAAGCGCCCTACAAACGTTTCGACAAACAGGGTTTTTCAGAGCATTTGACCAACTAGAACACTGTAACCCATTAACCACAAGAGATTTAAAATAACTAAAAAAACTATTTGGGCTTCTAAAACATGGAACTATATCTAATCCTATCACCACTGAAGCAACATGCAGATTGAAAATAATCCGTGGAGAGAAGGAAACGAGCATATTAAACGGAATTCCATAAGCAAACGTAGTTTTAATGATCTAAGTGGTGTAGCAAATACCGTAATGCAAAGAATATCTGTGAGAAACCATTACATACCCAGTTGTCCTTCAACAATGGCAATTTTGCAGAGCCTCCAATTCTCCTACCATCCAGACCTGAAGCATCGACGAGAGACTTGAAAAAATATGAGAATGAAAATTTGCGAAGAAACTTACCTCTATACATGCAAAAAGCCAACACGATTTCCAACCTGTACTCTTCACCTTGCAGTGAATGCGGGGGCGGCAGAAAGGCCTAGTCATTATGGTCATCGATCATGGGAAATGTCGAGTATAATGATCCAGTTAAGTCACAAACTTATTGATTATCCTGGATCATCAAACGCGTGCCATTCCCCACTATTTGCTGAGTTTTACACCCCGATTGGGGATTAGGATCTTCTATGAGGTCTTTGTTAATGATTATTTGCAGAGAGTGAAATTCAATGTCCCAAATTCTAGCTCTTGGTGTAACATCCAGGTATCTTTCTGTATTGTTACAACCCCAGTTAGCTAGATAATTTTTTGCCTCATTACCTGATCTGTGAATATGAAGAGGTATCAAATATTGAATTTGTTGAATCAGCAATCCAATTTCTTTGATTAAGTTTGTTGTACACGAACTTTTGCTTATCTTCTCCCATTTTGTTCCTTGTTGTTCCACATATAGAAATGAATATTCCAATCATATGGTTTTACATCTATACCCTTCTTCCACATAGAGAATTTCACCCAAGATGGAAATGGGATATTGTTTGATATTTTGGAAAATGAAAATCATTAATTTTATTATATATATGATTGTTGCACATTTTATCAATTTCATTATAAATGTAAATTAATCAATTTATAGTTACACCCATATGGAAATGTAGATTCCAATATGATTTGCATATATACCCTATCTTCCACATTGAGCCTTGCACCCAACATGGAAATGGAGATGTCATCATATGTTTTTTTTTAATCCCCCCATCTCTAATTAAGATTAACCTTAACCATTGCAACTATTTTCCTAAAAAAATTCAAGATCTACCTACCCAGTAGACAACTTGATTAACAATTAAAACTCGAGACTAAACACTTTTACCATGAGATTTTAATAATATCTAATCCAAATGTTATACTCGGTCTCAATTTTTATTTAATATTGTTATTTATTTTGAAAAATAACAAGGATTGTGTCATAGTTAGTTAAAAGAAATATAATGAATAGTCAAATATAATATGATTATGTACATCTTTTCAAAAGATAAATACTTATAATTAAAACAAAAAATATTTAAATTATATGAAAAGAAAGTTCATGTGAATAATCATCAATTAAGTGTTAACATCATTATAATTAGATATATTCATGTTATTTATAACTAGCAAAAGAAACATAGTAAGGCATAAATTCAAGAAGAATCGTGACATTAAAAAAGTCATTCAAGATACCCCCGATCGAGCAATGTTTGATTTGGGCTGTCCACATCCACGTGGTGGATGTCTTGCCACCCCATGCACTATTATTATGCACCCAGTCCTTTGGCGGTTGTGCCTACTTTGCTCTTTGATTTTGCATGCGCTAGCCAGCTATTCCTATTAATGCTTTGTCAGATGCATTAACTCAAGTCTTTACACGGTGGTTGATCAGTCTTATGGTTGGTTTTTTTCTTCTTCGCCAGTGTCTGTTTCGGCCTTGTATCGGCGTTTCACTGCAGGTCAGAGCTTCACATCTCAGCACGCGCATTCTTCGGTGGAGATCGGGGTATGTAATGGAAATTTCGCCTTCAATGCATACTTTTTGTGTTATGTTTTTACCTCTGTTGCCTCAGTTTTCGTCTGCATTCATTCATCAGTTAACGGCGTATCATTGTATTTTATCAAGATGGTTTTGGTTTCGGGCTGGGAATTTGGGTGATAACTATGTCAAGCCTAACTTCCGCAGTCCCCCAGGTTGGTCTTGGGTTTATTGGGGTCGGGATTGTCAAACTTCGTCTCGGCATTTCCTGCGCTTGTTTCTTTTAATGGGGTTTACAATGGATAATCTGCCTTCTGAAAAATCTTTTAATGGGCATTTTCTCCGAATTGGTCATCTGCTTCTGTTTTGCATGAATATCCCGATTCATCTAATCTCTTATGGGAATATTTACACTCTGTTTAATGTGCTTTGTTTCACCTGCATGCATGGATTTCGATCTTCTGTAAGTAGCTATGGTATGGCTTCGCTGGTGGTTGTTTATTTTACAGAGTTTCCCGACTCGCTGTTTTGGCCTTGCATGCATTTCAACTCTCTGCTTTTGCCTTGCATGCATTCTCGTCTTTATTTACTTCGTTCTGGGCAACTGCACAATTTGTTCTGTATGGTTTCGCTAGTGGTTGTGTCTTTTCCAGAGGCTTCTAACTCTTTGCTTCAGCCTTGCATGCATTCCGAGTATATGCTTTCGTCTTGCATGCATTCTCAGCTTCATTCACTATGCTCTGGGCATCTGCACTCTTTGTATCTGGGCCTTAGTTTCAATTGCAAGCATATGTCTGGTTTTCGCTATTTTCTCAGAGGCTATGGTATGGAATCGTTGGTGGCTATTTATATCACAGAAGGTTCTGATTCTGCTTCGGATGTTCCTGGTCTTTCATCTGGCCATCGTCTTCTCTGGCCTATCGTTCTTGGTTGGAATCTTGCTTTTTTATCTGCTGCATGTCGCTGTCAGGCTCTGCGTGTTGGGTTTGTTATGATGGCTCTTTCTTATGTTTTAACTTACCTTCTCTTTGACGTACTTCTGGCCACAGGCCTTTCTTCAAGTTTTTCCATTGCCAGTATGGTGAAGGGACAGCTAATGAAGCTAAAAAGAGGTCGGCTGCCTACTCCTGGGGTTGGCTCGAGTAGGCGTGGCAGGAAATCTAATACGGAGGTGCTGCAAGAGTTAGCTCAGGGTTATGAATCAGGCAATCAAGATAATATTAAGTCAAAAATACAAGGCTGGGAGGTTGATACTGATAATGAAGAGGTGGATATGGACAAGCAGCTTTCCCATATGGACTTCTTAACTCATCGAGGCAGTACTCGGGGTCGTGTTTCTCTCTTTCCACAGTCAATAAAGACTTACTGGAAGATGAAGTGTCTCCTTGCCAAGGTTATGGCAACAACAGAGGATAAGAGTCTCACCTCTTCTATTCTGTTTGAAATGCAACAAATGAAGATGGATATGCATGCTATGCTCAAGGTACAGCGTCAGTTGAATGATAAGGTGGGCAATATTGAAAAACAATTGCAACTCCTTCATAGCAGCTCACAGGAGTTAGGCCTAACTGTTAATGCTCCAGTTTCTAATTTAGCTAGTTAACTATTTCCTTGTTTTGTTTAATTTGGACTCTGTTAGCTTTTTTACTACTCTTGTTTGTAAATATTTTGGACATACTACAGCTCTAAAAGCTGTTCGAGATAGGATAAGACAATTTCGTTTTTGGTCTGCTTATAAATCATTGCGGTGGCCAACAGACCTGCTTTCCTACGGGCAGGTTGAGGTCACTCTGTCGACAGATGTTGTCGTTCCTAGAGACAGCCTAGAGTTGCCATAGACCAGTGCCTAAGACATCTTATCATAGCAAGGAGCATATAATAAAACTTGGGTGTCAATCCAAAGGCTCTCCTGCTATCTCTTGTAAACAAGGAAATTGATTTAAATGGGACTAGAACTTACAGAAACTGCCACAGGGAAAGTAATGTTGCAGAGACAAGATGCAAAGCTCCAACACAAAAGCATCAGACAGTTAAGAGACAATTTACTGTAAAGAGGGCCGATTCAAATAATATGCCACAGAAATCAAGTATCAGAAGGTGTATGCGGTGAAAGAAATATAAGAATATATTAGTTATCTTTGGTCTGATACCCAGATACACAACAGAACCATATATGGGCTTATCAATCTAAGAATCCATACATGACAATGGTGTTTTAAAAGCACCCTCCCAAAGCAACTAATATAGCAGAAAGATGGATGAAATGAACATGAAACAGTATATCATGCTTGAGCCATATTTAAAGCGCTTGACTGATCCAAGTATGGGTATCAACTAGGATAAATCCTTACCTAAAATCAGTGAGCCAATCGCATTCCAGTACATGATACAAGAAGATGGATAAAATGAAATGTTGTATTAAAAACATTAGAGAAGGTTACATACTGTGGAATATCAAAGACCAAAATCCTCTAAAATAGATAGAAATCCTCCGCACTGAGACCCTACGGGCACTGAGCCTTCATACAAGAGTTTTTACAAGATGTATACAAAAATGCCTTTCATTGTACAATTCTTTGATAAAAATATGGAACCCTTACAATGTCTTTCTTCTCAGTTTTTATAGGAGAAGGAGAAGAAAAACTCTTAAAAGAAGTAGGTGAAAACATTTAATTGTTTCATTAAAACAAATGGCGAAACATTCGCGCCCATACCGCCGAATGACCATGTCGTGGCCGTATGTACTATGTGTCCCGCTACGTAAATAAATGCACTGGGTAGAAAATCTCTTTTAGGAACACGATATAAAGATAAATTCACATGAACATTCTGTCCTTTCCTGAAGAAAATTCGGCCGAAATAAAACCTGGAGGGTATTATTTTCTGTGCTGGATACCCTCGGCCTTCTAATCTTTAAATTTGGGCTTGAAACATTGAATGTTGATTGTTGAATTTCTCCATCTTCCACTGATATTCTTTATCTGCACCATTAATATCCCCATCTGCAAAATCTTTGTTTTGAATGGCTCAGGAGGGTCTAATAGATTTTGAACCTTGCTATTTTAATGAGAGTCATGTCACGGCAACTACCCAGGGCTTTCCTTCATAAATTCTTCCTCTGCAAGCCGATCCTTAGATGCATCTTCGACTTCTGTAATGGAGGCAGAGAGTAATGGCGATTTCTCGTCGCTGCAACCTGCAAAACCCACAAACATGTTAAAGAAAACCGGACATAGGGACGATGATGTGACGGGATACATGGACATGGTCGTGCAGACTTGTCGAAGTGGTGAAATGGGGCGGGGTCAAATGGAAATGATGCTGCAGACTTGGCGGATCGGTGGAATGATGTAGGTTAGCGGAGGCTTTTAACGTAAAACATTACAATATAACCTATGAACGGAATGTATGCATGGTGGAGGAAAATGCGATGAACACGTGGAGTAAGTGACGTGGAGGAAACTTGGTCAAAAACCGGTCATACAAATGATTTGGGCCATACGATCACAGGACGAGATGAACGGTCCAAAAAGCATTGGAGAGCGATGGAGTGGCAGGCCCGGGACACTGTACGCCTAGATTAATATCCATGCAACTTTGAAAAGCAACCACCACTGGATGAAGGCCCCCAGATCTGACGGCGATGCTGGATTCCGCTGCGTGACTTCAGTCAAACATTAACGCGCGGGGGCGGGCGGTATTGAGGCCATACTCTGGGACACTTGTCACGCAACGTATGGAATCGCTGGCCAAATGAGGAATACCGCCTGCCCTGGATAAGTGGTGTGGAAAAAATAGGCTGGTTTTTGCAATGGGTGCAGGCGCGGGGACCACAAGGCACGGACAGGCTGTGGACCGTTGATCTCTGGTTTGATCGGACGTTTGAGAATACGCCCGATGGCTTTATGCGGTAAGCACCTTCGGGTTTGGCGTTTGGTCTCGGTCTGCAGTCACATGGGGAATGGAACAAAGGGGCTATAATTGAAAGGGGCTAGGTTCTAAATATGTTTTCAAATGCAAATTTTCGGTCACCTTAGTGCATTTTCGGGATTAATGAGAGAGTAACGATAAGTAGAAAATGGATGATTAGGCCAGACAGAGGGGTTGCAGATGGCTCAAGAGGACTGATTATCAGAATTTAGGCATGATGCTGATATGATCAACATCGGCTCCATCTGGGGATGGCACGTTCATCCTTAGGCGTGTCGAGAACTGCGCAGACCTTCCTGATCATCTTTTAAGCTGACTCTATTCTCCAACATTTCTATTTTTCACCTGATATTTCATTTCGACACCCATATTATTCAAGTAAAGGTACAACAAAACTAGTATAAACTAGGGTACATCAAGCTCTCGCTTCCTGAATCAGAACTGGAAATAGGGCTTTAGAAATTGGCCATTTACAGGGGCATCCAACAAGTCACCCTGTAAATTCTCCAATGTGAACGTGTTATTGCCTCCTTGTTCCACAATTTTAAATGGGCCGAACCAGAGTGGGTCAAAATTGCCATGTTTTCCTTTTTCAGCCCTTCGGACATCCCATCTGAGCACTAGATCTCCAATCTGCAATTTCCTATCTTTTTCATGTTGATCGAATATGTGTTTCATTTTCTCCTGATATTCTGTTAATCTCTGATTTACCTGCCCTCGTGTTACCTCTAAATATACCAATTGATTGATTCTCCTGACCATATCATCAGGTTCCTCCTGACTTTCTTGCATGAAACGTGCCGCTGGTAAGGCTAGCTGCACATGAAACACTGCTGCTCGTCCATATACCAACTCATATGGAGATTTCCCAGTTTCTCTCTTACTGGTGATTCTATTAGCCCATAGAGCAAATTTCAACTGAGAATCCCAATTCTTCTGATTTTCATTGATAGTCTTCTTCAAGGCCCTCACTAGAGTTTTGTTAGAAGATTCTGCCAAGCCGTTTCCCTGTGGATAGTAGGCTGTGGAATGATTTAGTGCAATATTATATTGCTGGAAAAAATTCACAAATTTTGCAGACTTGAAGGCCTGTGCATTATCAGTCACTATTCTAGCAGGACAGCCAAACCTAGATATGATGTTTTCTTCCATGAAATTTATGATGACAGTGTTAGTAGCATTCCTTGCAGGTACGGCTTCCACCCATTTTGTAAAATAATCTGTGGCAGTCAATATCCACCTATGTTGGCCACTTGAGGGTGGATGTGTCTCACCTATAAAATCTATTCCCCATTGTTGAAATGGCTCATTCACATGAACCAGAATCAGGGGCAGAGCTGCCAACTTCTGTTTCTCAACAAATTTTTGACACTTATCACATGCTTTGATGCAAGTAAAAACATCTCCAAATAATTTTGGCCAGTAGAAACCGGCCTTCAGGATTTTATGAGCTGTAGCCCTCCAACTATAATGTCCTCCGCAGATTCCCTCATGAAATTCCATCATTATACTCTCTACTTCATCCTCTGTGAGGCACAGGAGTAAAATGCCTGAGGGGTCCCTCCAATATAGCTGGCCATTAGCAACTATATACTTCTGTGATTTCAATCTTAAAGCCCTATATTTTGCTTTATCACAACTGGGAGGACAACTAAGTGTCAAAAGATATTCTACTATTTCTTTGTACCATGGACTGGTGAGGTATTTTATATGTGCTTTCTGAGTGGCTACCTCCAGTCCTTGTTGTTATTTTTCATTCTCAGACTCCCCACTTGCTATCATGGTCAAATTTATTCCCAGAGCCTGATAGTTTGATTCAGATAGAACTTTTGCAAGCCCCTGTCTCTTGATCAGCTTAGTAGGGCGAATATCCAGATCATACTCCTGTATTTTTGCAATCCATCTCCCTCTTTTCCCTTCACTGTCTCCCTGGATAAGAATGTCTTTAACAGCTGTTGTAGGGACAAATGCAGTAGTGTGGGACTGCAAAATGTACATGCGAAATGCTTTGAGGGATTTTACTAGGGCATATGCCTGCTTCTCTAATATGTTATATTTCAATTCTACATCATGAAGCACCTGACTGAAGAAGGCAATAGGTTGCTCAATCCTTCTTCGTTTTTCTGTAGCAGAACTCCAGCTACTGTATGAGGTGATGCAAAAGAAAAGATCATAAATGGTTTAGTATAATCTGGCCCAGCTAGTACAGGGGCTTTAGCAAATGCAGCTTTAATTCTAGCAAAGGCCTCCCGTGATTCTTGTGACCATTTCACCTCATTATTCTTCTTTAGCATATCTGTTATATGCCTAACTATCTCAGCATAGTTAGGAATAAATCTTCTCAGGAAATTTATCCGGCCTAGAAATACCTGCACTTCCTTCTTATTTCTGGGGAGAGGGATGCTATTTATAACCTCTACTCTTTTGGGATATATCCTTACCCCATCTTTAGTTACAATATGCCCCAAAATTTTGCCTTCCTCTAATGCAAATAAAGACTTTTGTGGGTTAAGAGAAAGACCATACCTTCTGCATTTTTCAAAAGTTCTTCGTAAATGCTCAATGTGCTCAGCATCATTTTTTGAAAACACCGTGATATCATCAAGATAAACAACCAGAAATCTGTCATGCTCCCCAACAAAATCAATGTCCATCGCCCTCTGAAAGGTAACCCCTGCATTAATCAATCCAAAAGGCATCCTGGCATACATAAATGTGCCCCATGGTGTGGTGAAAGAAGTTTTCTTCTGATCCTATGGAAGTACAACCACCTGGTTATAACCAGAAAATCCATCCATCATTGACATTCTAGAAGCCCCCACCACTTTCTGCAGAATGTGATCCATCTTGGGGAGTGGGTAATTATCTTTTAAAGATGCTATATTTAAATTTTTGAAATCCACACACAACCTTATTTCTCCATTCTTCTTTCGGACAGGGACCAAGTTTGCAACCCACTCTGAGTACCTTAGTGGCACAATTATTTTAGCCTATAGCAGCTTTTTAATTTCTTTTTCAATGGAGGGAAGGAGTAGAGGATTTATCTGTCTAAGCTTCTGCTTATAAAGTTTTTCATCTTCCCTCAGAGGAATTTTATGTTGCATTATACTAATATCAAAAGTTTTAAGGTCCTGATAGGACCATGCAAACACATCCCTATATAACTAAAATAGTTTCAGGTATTTCCCCTTGTATTCCTTTGGGACCTTCTTGGATAATTTCACAATCTTGGGATCAGCATTAGTACCCAGATTCAGATCTTCCACCTGATCTTCCTCTACCACTTTACTAGTCTGCAATGAGACATCATTCTTGTCAAAAATCCTTTCTAGGGGAACCAACCCTCTAGGGATAGCATTTCCTTTCAGCTGCAACACTTTACTTCCTGCCATTTTCTCTTCCCAATTGTTCTCTAGAAAATTTTCAGTCTCCTCTTCTTCACAGTCATCAATCTCCATATTGGAGAATTCCCACACTGTTTCTAGGAATCTCTTCATCTGTCATCATCTTCAAATACTTGCCAGTGCTTGATATTATCTGGGATAGATGGTCTATAATGTACCTCGATTTCATACCTCAGGAGAGGGTTCTGGGGAGGACGAAATGTACTAGCAGCCACGGCAAGCGAATCTGCCATTCTATTCTGCTGCCGGGGCATGAAATGAATATTAAATGCTGAAAATAAGTTCTCCAACATGTCCCACACTTCATTCCTGTATGCCCTCAACCGAGGGTGCTTGGTTTGACATTGATTCCTGATTTGTCTGACCACCAGCTCGGAATCTCCCAAAACTTTTAAACATTGTATACCCATGCTCCTAGATGTTTGCAATCCCAACAACAGTGCTTCATAATCATCTACATTATTAGTAGCCTCGCATTCCAATTTGAAAGACAGTGGGACCCAGTTACCTGTAGGGGAAATTAACAGTACTCCTGCTCCATTGCCTTCTTTAGAATTTGCCCCATCAAAATGTAGAGTCCATACTCCTGCTTCATGGTTCTCTAAAGGTTGCTTAGTCTTGATCTGATAGAAGGAAGGTTCATGGGCATAATTTTGATCTTCTTCAATCATAAAACATGAAAAATCTCCTTCTTTGTTATAGATTGGAGAGTTTTCAGAGCTATCAGCCTTAGTAACCATCTTGACAAATCTAGTCTCTCTATATAACCTCCTCTCCTGGCCACCAAAAATTGGAATAGTGGCATATGTTAGGTCTAATTTGAGTGACCCACCGATTTTTGTTCCCCAGGACCTTGACAACAGCATTCCAAAGCGAGCTGGGATGTCAGCCACCACAATGTCCATTACTACACTTTTTGCTGGAACTTGGGCCAAATTGACCACTAAATCTTTAATCATCCCCAAGCATTTAACTCTTTTGGAATCAAATGAATAGAGGTCTTTATATGGGCGAGTGATTTGTAGTCCTAGTTGTTCCATGACTGATAGAGGCATAAGATTATGGGAGGCTCCAGAATCTAACATACAATTGTGTAACAGCGGGTCATGAATCACTAGAGACACATAGAAAGGAGGAGTGGAGGGGTCTATCTCCTCGACATGTGGGCCAAAAACTACCATGGGTCTTTCTTCTTGGAGGTTGAGACTGTCTAGAATAATTGGTGCTTTAGGAGGGAACAATAAAGAAGTAACTTGGGATTGATATGTAGGTTGTTTCAACAGCTCAATCAAGGGGGCTGGGATTTTGAATTTTTCAAGTTATTTTTGCAGATTGAAAGCAGGAGGGGACTTTTCTGTTACCACTTCCTTTGATTCTTTATTTTCAGTTGAAGGTTTAACTTCTTTTGGCACAACCTTCTCATTAGGAGGAGTGACTACTTTTGAAGAAGAAGGAATTTGATCATTAGACTGCAGAGGATTGTTTGGAGGACCCTTACCTTTGTCTGTGACTTTCTTCATTGTTGACTCCTTTTGAGAAGGTGCTTCCTTTTGGGAAGGCTCTTCTTCTTGATCTTGAGTCCGAGTCCTCTTCCTTGAAGATCTGAGATCATATTTTTTGTTGAAATGTGCTTGCATGAAATCATTAAACTGTTTGCAATAGTGATCAATTTCTGCATCTTCTGTGTCTCTGATCTCTTCTTCTTCTTCGTGCAATGGAAATTCTACTTCATCACGGTTTGATAAAGCAAGATTTGAATCTTCTAGCTCATAGGCAGCATCTTCAGTAGAGTCATCGGTTGGGCCTTCCAGGTATAATGGGTGTGGCACTTGATCCTGTTGCTCCTTTGCTTCCCTTGGAAATATTTGCAGGGGTGGCTTTCTATACTGAGGATTGTAACCTCTGTTTGGAGCATTCTGGAAGTTCTTGGAAGCTGAGTTCTTGGTCTCCAATTCAAGCTTGACCAATTTATTAGAAAGATTCTTAATCATTTTGTTGATTTCTTCCATTCTGTTTGTATCCTTATCCTGATTAGAAGTAGATACTTCCTCTTTGCCTCTTCTTCTGGTATCTTGTTCAGCTTTCCCTTTTAATTTTCCAGTGGAAGCAAAATTTGCCTCCAACTCAAGAGCATCTGACTGAGCATCATCTAGGGTGGCAGGCTTTCTTTCCTTGAGAGAGAAACCAAAATCTGAGTCAAAGGCTACTATGAAAACAACTTTGGCAGCATTCTGATGAGGCTTCATATCAGCAGGAAGGTTTAGATATAACTTATTAAATCTTTTGATAAACTCAGATACCCCTTCATTATGTTTATTCTTAAGTGTATTGAACTCAGTAAGACACTGTCCATGATCTTTCTTTTCTCCCCATTTCCTGAGAAAGGTAGTTTCCATATCGTCCCAAGTGGTTACGGAACGGTTTCCTAATGTTTTGAACCATTTTCTGGCTTCACCGTCCAGGGATTGCACAAATAGTCTTAGGACTACATCCAAATGTTATACATTAAAGTTCTCTGCAAAAGAGGAAAAAGTCTCAAGATGTTTCTGAGCATCAATTTCATTTTCCCTAGTGAATCTGGGCAAGATCTTCAAATAATCCTGTGGCATATCATTCAACACTTGAGGTAATGCCAGGGGAGCATATTTATTCAACAAAAAGGCTGGAACATTAGCCATTGGAGGAGGTGGGGGTTGTGCAACAATCTGGTGTACAAATGGAGGAAGAGGCGGAGGTGGAGTATGGATAACAATAGGAATATACTGTACAGCAGCCTGAGGCGTAGATGGGAACAGTTCACGGTTAACAGCAGCTACTTCGGTGACTTCTTTAACCTCTTCGACCTCAGGAGTAGGGTGAAGATTTGCTTTAATTCTAGCACCTCCCCTGGGTGGGCTATCTGAATAATATTCTGTGTCTCCCACAGTGGAGTCGAGATTTTCTACTAAAACTTCTTGAGAGGAAGAAGATAGATAATCTTCTACGGAAAAGTTGCAGATTTCAGCACGGACTGATTTGTTTTCTTTCCAACTTCTCCTATGTATAATCTTCTCAGGGTCAGAAACTGAAGTTGTCTTTGACTGTGATGTATCTGACCTCAAGTGTGGCTTTCGAGGAGCCAGGACTACAAATAGATTTATCAAATAAACAACAGTGGAGTCGCCAAGGTGAGAGATATACAACTCTTCAACTCCCTATGCTCACCTGATTAGAGAGTGAATATGGTTTTTCGAGGCCCAGGGATAATGATTTTCTTAAATTCGTCCCCGGCAACAGTGCCAGAAAGATGTTGTCGACAGATGTTGTCGCTCCTAGAGACAGCCTAGAGTTGCCATAGACCAGTGCCTAAGACATCTTATCATAGCAAGGAGCATATAATAAAACT
Source organism: Pinus albicaulis (assembly GCA_034641835.2). Lineage (NCBI taxonomy): Eukaryota > Viridiplantae > Streptophyta > Pinopsida > Pinales > Pinaceae > Pinus > Pinus albicaulis. Next base: position 18,339 of record JAXQQM020073875.1, read on the forward strand.
TGGGTGTCAATCCAAAGGCTCTCCTGCTATCTCTTGTAAACAAGGAAATTGATTTAAATGGGACTAGAACTTACAGAAACTGCCACAGGGAAAGTAATGTTGCAGAGACAAGATGCAAAGCTCCAACACAAAAGCATCAGACAGTTAAGAGACAATTTACTGTAAAGAGGGCCGATTCAAATAATATGCCACAGAAATCAAGTATCAGAAGGTGTATGCGGTGAAAGAAATATAAGAATATATTAGTTATCTTTGGTCTGATACCCAGATACACAACAGAACCATATATGGGCTTATCAATCTAAGAATCCATACATGACAATGGTGTTTTAAAAGCACCCTCCCAAAGCAACTAATATAGCAGAAAGATGGATGAAATGAACATGAAACAGTATATCATGCTTGAGCCATATTTAAAGCGCTTGACTGATCCAAGTATGGGTATCAACTAGGATAAATCCTTACCTAAAATCAGTGAGCCAATCGCATTCCAGTACATGATACAAGAAGATGGATAAAATGAAATGTTGTATTAAAAACATTAGAGAAGGTTACATACTGTGGAATATCAAAGACCAAAATCCTCTAAAATAGATAGAAATCCTCCGCACTGAGACCCTACGGGCACTGAGCCTTCATACAAGAGTTTTTACAAGATGTATACAAAAATGCCTTTCATTGTACAATTCTTTGATAAAAATATGGAACCCTAAACAATTCATTCTCCTATTTTACAGAGAAACAAAGACTCTCGTAAATGAGGTAGGTGATGAAAATTTAATTTGCTTAATCTCAAACTAAATGGCGGAAACCTTCGCGCCCATACCGTTGAATGACCATGCCGTGTTGTATGTACTATGTGTCCGGCTACGTAAATAAATGCACCGGGTAGAAAATCTCTTCAGAACACGGCAAAGAGAGAAATCTTCATGAAATTCATGAAAAATTCTCGTCCTCTCTTGAAGGAAAATTCTGGGTCAAACAAACTCGGAGGGTATTGTTTTCAGGCTGGTACCTCGGCCTTCTAATATTTAAATAGGGGCTTGAAACATTGAATGCTAATTGTTGAATTTCTCCATCTTCCACTGAAATTCTTTATCTGCACCATTAATATCTCCATCTACAAAATATTTGTTTTGAATGGCTTCGGAGGGTCTGATAGATTCTGAACCTTGCTGTTTTAATGAGAGTCATGTCACGGCAACTACCCAGGGCTTTCCTTCATAAATTCTTCCTCTGCAAGCCGATCCTTAGATGCATCTTCGACTTCTATAATGGAGGCAGAGATTAATGGTGATTTCTCATCGCTACAACCTGCAAAACCTACAAACATGTTAAAGAAAACCAGACACAGGGACGATGACGTGACGGGACCCATGGACACGATGGTGCAGACTTGTCGAAGTGGTGAAATGGGGCGGGGTCAAATGGAAATGACGCTGCAAACATGGCGGAACGGTGGAATGATGCAGGTTGGCGGAGGCTTTTAACGTAAAAAATTACAATATAACCTATGAACGGAATGCATGCATGGTGGAGGAAAATGCGATGAGCACGTGGAGTAAGTGACGTGGGGGAAACTTGGTCAACTGCCGGTCATGCAAATGATCTGGGCCATATGATTCACAAATGAAATCAACAGTCGAAACTTAATCGGAGGGCGATGGAATGGCGGGCCCGGAGTATTGTGCACTGGGACTAAAATTCGCGCAGCTTGGGAGAGTGGTAGCCGTTGGATGGAGCGCTCAGGATCGGACGGTTTAAGTCAATTTCGCTGCGTGTCGTGGGTCGAGCGTTAATGCACAGGGGAGGGCGGTATTGAAATCGTACATGGGGACAAGCAGCGCACGCTGAATGGAATCGCTGCGATTTGAGAAAAACCACCAGCCCTTCAAAAGCGGTGCGAGGAATACAACTTGCTTTAGGCGGTGGTTTTTAGGGTGCGGGGACCACAAAGGCGGGAGAGTTGCGGTTCATTGATTTATGATCTGATTGGATGGCTCATAATGCATCCGCTGGCCGTATTCAATAGCGCCTTCAGGGTTTACCATTTGGTTTCCAGCTCATGATCATGTGGAGGGAAAGACAAGGGAGCTAGTGATGAAAGGGCTATAATTCAAATATTTCGAAAGTGATTTTTTGGGCCTTCTACTATGCAATTTTTAGGCGGAGGAAGGTAGTGATAGGCTTTGAAAATGGTTTATAGGGCAAAGGGAAAGGATCCGGATTGTTTAAATAGATTTCCCATGAAAATTAGGTAGAGGTCTGATTGTGATCATAACAGAGCATTGGTTTTTTCTCGTATGAATCTCTCTGCCCTTAATATTTTTGGTAATAGAAAGTGTGTACTACGGCTTACAAAAAAAAAAAATCATTCAAGATAAAAATTAGTAAAAAAAAATCATTCAAAACTGGAAGATAAAGAGAAATTATTTACACTATGACAAAGTCATAGATTCTATAAACTTTATAACATAGATTGTCTCCTAATCTTTAAAGATGGTCTTTTATGGTGTACACTGAATGTTGTTTTAGATTTTAATTTTTAGAACAGTCTAATCATAATTTTATAAATCTACTGCAACAATATTCTATAAATTGTAATCATAATTCTATAAATGTATTGCATAAATGTTCTATTCATTATTATAGAGTAATCTGAGATGTTTGATATTTAGTAAAATAGAAATGATTTATTATATATAGTGATTGTTGTAGTTTTTTTTTTCTTTTCTTCTTCTGAATTTCACTATAAATGCCAATTAATCAAGAGATAGTTACACCCAATATGAAAAAGAAAGATTACAAGAGGATTCCAATAGTATGATTAATAAGGTTTCTTATTTAAACTTAAGGTGGATGAGCATATGTTTTTGTTAGGTTACATTGACTTTTAATAACTTAAAAAAATTAGATTTGTGCCACTTGGATCCACCCACCAATTGATTATTCCAATTCTAATAAGTTCCTCCATTTTAAGTTCCTCATTATTATTTATAACATTCATTTATATATATGCAAATTGTATTAGCAAAATGGTCAAAATGGTCAATTATCGAGTGGCTCTCCTCCCACCAATTTCCTAGGGATTTGAGATTATTCCAATTCTAATAAGTTCCTCCAGGATAAGTTCCTCATTAAGATGTGTAATTCATTTTTTTCCTCAAGTTAAAGTTGACCCATAACCTTTTTATACATGGTTAATCAGGTAAATGTGTGCATTGGTAAAGCATTCCTCTTCTGCTATAGTTTTTTTTGTTGCAATAGTTTTGTTTGTTATATTTATGAAGCCTCTGGCTATAACAACCACATTAATATTTTTAATGTGGTTGTACTAGCATTACAATTATACCCTTCTTCCACATAGATAATTGCAAAGGAAATGGGATATTGCTTGATATTTTAGAAAATGAAAATAATCAATTTTATTATATATAGTGATTGTTACACCTTTTCTGAATTTCATTGTAAATTTCAATCAATCAATAGATATTTACACCTAATATAGAAATGAATATTTCATTGTGGTTTTTCATATATATAATTTCTTCCACATTGACCTTTGCACCCAATATGGAAATGGAGTTGGCATCATCTGGTTTTGCTTTTTTAACCTCTCTACCTCTAATTAAGATTGACCTTAACCATTGCAACCATTTTCTTAAACAATTTCAACATCTACCTACCTAGTTGACAACTTCATTAACAATTAAAGCTCCAAAATAATCAATCATTTTTACCATGAGAATTTAATAATATCTGCTCACCAAGTACAAATCTTTTGATACCTTTCTTCCTATGGTAAGGATAAGTCTTAATGATGCCAATCATTATCTCAAATAAATTGAATGGTGCATTGGAATTGTTAATTTACCATTATTATATGTTATTACAGTCACTTTTAACCCAATTCTTATTTTTCATTAGCAATATTTATGCCTTAAAGGGTTCTTATTTGAAAATAACTTTCTTTGTTTGCACCATTAGATCAAGTGATAGACAATTGAAATGTTTTAGATCATTAAATTCACTCTCTCCTTTATTTAAGCTCTCATAACTACCTAAATAACTAACCAAACTCTATTAATTTCTCTTTTCAACTCTATAAAATCCATTAGAAGAAATGTTAACGACTTCCATGTTTTTGATAATTTACAGTATCCTCGAATTCTCTCACTGTGCCAGATATAAAGCGATCTTGAGTGGCTTTCTTCAGAAAAGAGAAAAGAAAGTTCAATGGGGAGGGGACGAAAGGCTAAACCCGGGTCTCTAACTGTTTTCCGGCTTTCTTCAGAGAAGAGGAAAGAACCCGGGTCTCTAATTGTTTGCCGACTTTCTTCAGAGAAAAGGAAATAAAATTCAACGTGGAGGGGGACGAAAGGGCTAAACGCGTGTCTCTAACTGTTTCTGACATCATAAGCAACCAAGATCTCCAGTGTTTTACCGTCGCATTCAAGTGCAGAAGAGATGAAATCAAGTCTTAGCATAAGTGGGTGGTAGAAACTTGGAAAAGGTAAGTAAATATTTTCATTACTCTTTTTTTAATTTCTTGCTTGCAAGCATCAAAATAATCACATGTTAGTAAATATTTTTTTTTTCTTTGTTTACTTATTTTTTATTTCAACCTTTAAGCTTATTCAAGTTAACGTAAAGCTCAAAAAAAAAATTCTTTCGATTCTATTCATTAAATTAAATATTTATAAATTTGAGAGACAAAGAGCTGGATGTTGCAGCTTAGTTGATGGAGTTGAGGAGTGGAAACCTGGATTTATTAGAGGAAATGTTAACAACTTCACTGTTTTTGGCCATTTAAAGTATCCTCGAATTCTCGAGTCGGCCAGGCTTTGGTCAGAGAAGAGGATAAAAGACAATTTGAATTGAAAGATCTTATTAAAAAAATTATATTAGTAATTTGTTGTGCCTATTTTTGCATGGTGGCGGAACATTGAGCACTGAAAAACCACTATAATTTTTTCCTATAGAACCCAGTTTGTTTTAAAGATGTACAGAACAGTCAATTTTGCTCAGTTGAGCTCCAAAAAATAGCAGAGAAGGGTATTTGTTTTTCCCTCTTGGGAATGAAGCGCATGGAAACTTACGTCCTTGAATTGCAGAAGGCCGAGCTCCCCTAAGTACCTAACTATTAGGTAGGCTGATTCTACGGGATAATTAACTACACCATGCGCATTTCCTCTGAACACAACTGCTCCATGGGCGAAATACTTTTGAAAAAATCCATCACTTTGCTGCCACTTATGCTGCCTCCCATTGCCCCCTCCAACACGAGAATCCAGAATTTCGAATGCCATGATTCTCGATTCAGATCTTCGAACCCCTGAAACGTTGAAATCCTCAGAAACCCGCTTCAAGTTAATAACTATAATCGAAGAGCAGAGAAGAAAATCCGAGTGTTCAAAGAGGTCAGATCAGTCTTTGCGACGAACTAGTGTGCCAAGAGTTATATGCATATGTATTATCGTTAGTATGTAATTTATTTTTAATATCTATTTATATACCGAAGTTGGTTGCGTTAAGTTTTGTAATTTTTTTTAATGAATAAATAATTGTAGAAAGTTTCTTATTTCAATTTAGTGTGGATGATGATCTATTCATGTAAGGCCTATGCAAATTGGATTGGCCACACGGCTCAGCCACAGCTCAAAAGTGGTGACATGTTTTTTTGTTTGTTGGGCATAAGCGGATTAGATTTCAAAGGAGACATGTAACAAACCAAATTCCTATGTGAACAAATATTTTGTTGGTTTGAAAGAAATGGTAAGAAGATTTTCAAAATAAAATGTTAAGAAGCCAGCAAAGTGGTAAATCCGAGGTCGTGGGATTCTGTTGATGGGTGGCGCCTAAGAAAAAAATGTTGACAGCTAAATTCTTCAATAGCAAGAGTTCGAAGAATTCATCTTACAAGGAAGCCTAATTTTAGATGAGGTTGGGAAAGGTAAAGGCTCTTTAGGTTCTTTACAAAGTAGACTTATGAAAGACTTGACTAAAAAGGATTGTTCAATAGAGAGCATATGTGAAGGTATAACTATGCTTTCTGTTAATTTTATTTGGGGCATTTGAGCTATAAAACAACATATGTGAAGGTATAACTATGCTTTCTCTTAATTTTGATTGGGGCATTTGAGCTATAAACAACATATGTGAAGGTATAACTATGCTTTCTGTTAATTTTGATTGGGGCATTTGAGTTATAATATTTTTGGTTTTATTGGTACTATATTTTTTGGTTAATTTTGATTAAGTCGTTATATAATTTCTATAATCTAAATGCTCATTGTTGTATGTTAATATTTTTGGTTTTATGGTTAGGTAAATTTTTCAGTTAATGTTATTTTGAGTTTTATTGGTAATTATATTTGTTGTTAATTTTGATTGAGTCATTTGAAATCACTAGTGTGTATAGTAAATTATTTATAATATAAATGGTTAAAACAACTTTTAAGATATTAAATTAAAAACAAAATTAAAAAAAAATCTAATATTTTTGAGATATTAAGATAAAAACAAAATACTAAAGTCTTCCTATAAGAAATTTTAAGTCAAAACTAAGATAACTAATAAATTAAAATATATTTCATTAAAATTACTGGATTTTATTTGCAAAGTTTAATATCTAAGTAATTATGCATAACATTTTTTATAACACAACAAATTTAAATTAAAAATAAAATATTAATAAATTTCAACATGACCTTTATTCTATTTTGTTTAGATGGAAACAAAAAATATTTGAAATTAAAAGAAATGATTATAAATAAATTTCAACATGATCTTTATTCTATTTTGTTTAGATAAAAACAAAAAAAGTTTGAATTTTTTTAAAACCCATCATCAATAATATATGTGACACTAAATAATATATGTCACACTAGGTAGGGGTAACCCTTGAGTTAAGAGTGTATTGTGTTGTTAAACAATGAATATATGTCACACTAGGCAGGCGTGACCTTTGAGTTAAGAGTGTATTGTGTTGTTAAACAATGATGGGTTGGGATGTATTTATTTCAAAGGTATAATCCTTAGAAACTTAAGGATTGACATTCACTAAGGAGGTATCTCTTGTGACAACAAGAAAATCGTTTTGAAGTCTCTCCTCAAAATCAAGGAACATAGCATTCCCAGATGGAATATTGCTACCAATTGGATCTATTTAGGTTCCATAAATTCACATGACTACACAGTTATCTACTGAAAACTTTGTCATTGTTTTATAAATGATTCGTAAGAAATGAAGATTCAATAAAAAAGATGAGTTTTGAATGGCCTTCCTTTGCACTGTAGTTTCCATTATGACACTTGGACTCAAGTGATCTTAGAACTATGTTGATTTATATTTTTGAAACCATACATGGTTCCATATGAAGTGTTGTGTCACTTTTATTTTGATTTCAGATTTAGGATTTGGTGGTATGGCATTTAGTCATGCATGGGCAAGTGGAAAGGATTAGGACAAATATGTGACGACCCATATTGTCCGAGCCTTGCTCAGATGCAAGTGTTGTGTTCTAGTTACACCCAATAGAAAGTTTGCGTAAATCACTATGTTCTTGATCTCTAAAAATTTGAATGAACATGTTAATCTTATGTGTAGTAGAAACATGAACAAAGTCATGGGGATTTTATTGAGTTTAAGAGTTGTAATGCATGAACAAAGTTAGTGGGGTTTTTATTGAGTTGTAACAAATTTTATCAACAAAGCCGGTGATAGTTTTTATTGAATATTGCTACCAATTGGAATATTGCTACATAGTTATCTACTGAAAAATTCGTCGTCATTTTATAAATGATTCATAAGAAATGAAGATTCATTAAAAAAAGATGAGTTGTGAATGGCCTTCCTTTGCACTGTAGTTTCCATTATGACACTTGGACTCAAGTGATCTTAGAACTATGTTGATTTATATTTTTCAAATCATACTTGGCTCCATATGAAGTGTTGTGTCACTTTTATTTTGATTTTAGATTAGGATTTGGTAGCGGTATGAGTCATGCATGGGCAAGTGGAAAAGATTAGGACAAATATGTGATGAATGATATTGAGGTCTGAGTTGTTGCTTCAAATGCAAGTGTTGTGTTCCCCTCAAGTTACTCTAATAGAAAGTTTGCAAAATCAATATGTTCTTGAATTTAAAATTTTGAATTAACATGTTAATCTTGTGTAGTAGAAACATGAACAAAGTCAGTGGGGATTTTATTGAGTTTTTGATGAGTTGTAATACATGAACAAAGTTAGTGGGGTTTTTATTGAGTTTTTGATGAGTTGTAATAAATTTTATCAACAAAGTCAGTGGGGTTTTTATTGAGATTTTGATGAGTTGTAATAAATTTTATCAGTGAGAATGAGGTCCAAACTTCAAAGATATTAATCTTATATTTCAAGAAACATGTTGGGATTCTTGTCATTTTATATGAAATGTAGAGTTTATTATTTTGGACACAAATAATTCCCTTCGTGATCAAAATTAACTTATAGATGCTTCACTCTGTACATATGTTTGGTGAATAACTCGAATTCAATGTTTCTTGGCTTTCCATTCTTGTCCTTGGATTGAATTATTAGGTCATCATTTTACTCTAAAAATGTTGTAATCAAATCTCGGCATGGCTCTGACAGCTTGGACGCATATATTTTTGAACTATGTGTATTTAGGTATTAAAACCTACTCGAATCCTATGCTTAGCTACAACCGTGAGAATGACTAAATTTAATTGAATATGGATTCCCAAAAGAAGGAAATAGGAAAAAATTAAACTTCATAACATGACCTTAATTTTATTGTGTTTAGATGGAAACAAAAATAATTTTAAAAATTCTAAAATCGGGCATAAACGAACTATGTGACACCAGGCAGGGGTAACCCTTGAGTTAGAAGTGTATTGTGTTGTTAAACAATGATGGGATGTATTTATTTCAACGGTTTGAAAAAGGTATGTGACAAATGGAATAGTGAAAAAATGAAATATTGGATTCTCGAGATATTTGTGAGTATCAATTTTTGGAAGAAATGAAGAAAACATAAAACATAATAGGAGTTATGGTCACTCTAAGTTGGACATCACAACTCCTGAGCCTTGAAGAGGATGAAAAATAGGTTAAGGTTCTTGAAAATGAAATATTATTTGATGGGTTGCTTACTTTCAATATTTTTTATGACTTGCAAAATTCTCTAGGTCTATTGGGGACCTGTCATTATGTGATACTAAATTTCTTTGTGCATTATTCGATGAAGAATCTTTGTATAATGACCCAAAATTTTGAGTAACATACAATTTATTTACTTTGATGAATGAAAGGCCATATGACGAACTTGGTATGCCATCACATAACATATCACATCTTCTTTGTTCTCTAATACTCTTACCTATCACATCTTCTTTCTTTTGTACTACTCTTACCTATGCTACCGCCTTATGGTGTTTCCTTTGCAACATTAGGTGAAATTACTAGTTTAAAACAATTAAATCTTCCAATGATAAAAAGAAATTATAGATAGCATAGTAAATGCAAAGAACGATAACAGACATGAATTCACACCACACAAGAGCTTTTGTAATTTTTATATAAATATTGGCTTGTCCTTTTCTTAGAATTTGTGTTTTAAGTATCATCTATACTCATGAAGAGCAATTTAAATTTGAATACTTTCAATTTTATCATTTCAAATTTGTTTGGTTCAACTTGGAATTATAATTATTTTTGAAATAAAGTTTTAGCTAAATATAATATATGTGATTATATGATTTATTTATGTTTATTTGAATTCCAAATTCCAAATTTAATAATAAATTTAGTTTTATTATGAAATTTAAATCTAATTTCATGAAATATTGAAAATTTTAAAGTAATATAAATAGTTTAAAAAAAGTAGAAGTTGAGAAAGTATTAAAGTCCACCTTTACAAATCTCATCAGAATTTTCAAATAAGTGTTTCTGGTTAAATTCATTCAAAAATTTTGAAGGAACCTTATTTTTAATGGAGTTCTTTGAAAACAAAATTAGAAACAAGGAGCATGGGTTAACTAATTAGTATTTTTTTTTAGGATGTTTTGTGTTAAAAATTTATTAGTTAAAAGTGAACTCATGAAGATTTTTATTTGGAAAGACAAATTTCCAAAGAAAATACTTTAATCATTTGTTCTTGGGTTGTTAATATCATCAATTAAAAGGCCTTTGGTATCCTAGTCTAGGCTCATAGTCCTTTCTAGGATTCACAGACCAAATGTATCGATATTCATTATTCAAATTTACCATACTTGTGGTAGAGTTTGAATTGGGGGAAAAATGTAGATGGATCTGAATCAAACCCAAGAGAGCTATATCAATTGCAAGAAATCTTCAATACCAAATAAAGTTGGCGTATACAAATATGGTGTGGATAAATTCCAACCATTCAAGAAGGAAAATACTTCAAACACAAGTGTTGCAAGTGCAAATACATATGGATGTTTAAACAAAAGACCAAATCATAGTCTTCTAGTCAATAATTGCCAAGGATAGAGAGATTTTCTATCTCTAAAGTGCATTATTTGGCAACTACACTAAATAACCAAAAAGAGTGGCCAATAATTGCTAAGGATAGAGATTTTTTTTATCTCTAAATTGCATTCTTTGGCAACTACACTAAATAACCAAAAAGAAGGAGTGTAATACTCTCCATACTCATGTCATGTCAATGATGCAATTCCTAAGACCCCCCTCTTTAACTAAGAGCCAAAATTATACTTACACCCATTGAAAATATCTCGTGGCACTTTCAGTGTCATCATGGAAGAGTGAGAGTTTAATGCTACTCTTTCCTAAGCTACTACTTTACAACATTTCCTTTGCAACATCTGGTGCAATTGCTAGTGTTTTTTACCCACCGAAATCTATACAAAGTCCATGAACCTAAGCAAACATTTAATTTAAGTACTTCACATCTCAACTTATTAGTTCCTCCTAAAACAATGCTATAAGATTTCATTTGTCTGTTAATCACAACTCATTTTTATCTAACATTGATCAATATAGATTATAATTTTTATGCAATTTTTCTCATAACATAATCTCTAATTTGAATAACAACTACATTTATTTAAAAATATGATAGTTAGGATTCATAAACATATTATTAATTTCAGTTTAAAGATATAATTTTTATTTTTTTTTATTTTAAATTATAAATTTTTTAATAAAATTATAATATTTTATAGTTTAAATTATATTTTTATTTATAAAATATAGCTGGATAAAATCAAAATATTTAATTGTTTAACAGAACGTTCGTAATTTAGCTATCAGACCAAAAGATGATACCATGACAGTTCATGTGCAAAATGTGGACATACTTGCAGCTTGATTAAGCAAAGAATAAGCAATTAATTAAATCGTAAAAATCATGACTGTTATCACAATCGTATAACTTAGTTAATGGGATATTGAAAAGTGAACAGGTACATATAAATATTTGTAAAAAATAACTGTGATGTTTTTACACCTATGTCTTTACTAACAAGCTTGAAATGCGCTCCACATTGTGAAGGGATGATTTTTTATTTTTTTTATTCCCTGATACAAAGTTGTACCTGTACATTTAAAATTGAATAATACCCTGTAAAGTATTTGCTTATTAATAAACGTTTGAAGCACTTACAGTTTACGGAAAATGTTTGTATTTTATTTTGTCTCATAATAAACTTCTACCAGCACACACACTTTTCTCGTGAACTTTCACACGCACTACAGCTCAGCGATGGCAAACAATTGTCACGTTTTAACTTTTAATGGTTAGATTTTATTTTTTATTAGGTTTATTTATTCATTCTTGATTTTTACCATATCTTTTAAATCATTTATCCGGTTAGGAGGCACATGCGGTGAATGCGGTCAAGCATTCACCGTTGGTGAAATTTTGTCACGTTTTAATAGTTAGATTTTATTATATATTACATTTATTTATTCATTCTTTCTTTTAAACGGATATTTTAAATTATTTATCCTTCATGGAGGCACATGCCCTCAAGTTTATTTATTCATTCTTCCTTTCAAAAAGATATTTTAAATTATTTATCTGGTATGGAGGCACATACCATGCATTGCAAAAAAATGTTGATTTTATTCAAAAGACTCAACACAAAAGGCCCTGAAAGTTGCATTCAACATACACAATTTATAGAGTAAGTATGTCATAGAATCTACAGTGAATCTAAGTAAGCATATAGATTTTTTGGTGGTATTTTGCTGACCGGTCATATCCGTGGTATCAGGCCTGCTCAATATTATAAGTTTATATTCCCCATACCAGAACAAACGTGTTCTGGAACAGGTTTCATCTGTCTGGTATTCTCTCTCTCAAAAATTTGGTGATCATGGGGGATTACAATTCTACTTTACATGCAGATGAGACATGGGGTTCGAAGGCTAGAACAGACTATTTAGCTGACTATTTAAATGATCTGTTTTCAAATAATCATATGGTTGATATTCGTCCCAAGTCCATTGCTCCCACTTGGTCCAATAATAGAGTGGAGGAGGATTATATTGGTAAGCGCCTTGACCGAGCTCTGGTGAATGTCTGTTTGATCAACTCAATGGGTTTGCCTAGATCTTCTCTGGTGACTTACAATATATCAGACCATATGCCCATCCTGCTCTTTTGGAACTTTGGTGAACGATCCAAGGGTGTGTCGTTCAAGTGCAATCAAGCATGGTTGGAAGAACAAGAGTTCGTGGATCTGGTCAGGGAGTCTTGGCTATCTGTGGATGACACCCAGGAACTGTCGGGATGGAACCGATTCCATTTCAAATTACAGAGAATGAAGAAGGCAGTCAAAAAATGGGAAATTAATAAGAATATGGCTCTAAGGGCGAAGATTGTCGACATTAAGGCAGAAATGAGACAAATATATATGCATTTCACGAGAAAGCATCCAGATGCTCAATCATATACAAGGCTGAAGACTTTGGAAGACAGAGTGAAACAGATTCTCCTCCTTGAAGAAATTACGTGGAAACTTAAAAGCAGGAATAGATGGGTAAGAGAAGGAGACCTAAATACGAAATATTTCCACAAATGTGCAAATGATCGCAGATGCAGAAATGTGATCTGGAGTATTAAGAAGAGGGATGGAAGTTGTGCTATTACTACAAAGGACATACAAGAGGAGGCCTTTTGGCATTTCTCATCCTTTTATCAAAAAAATTCCAACATTGATGTGGATTGTCAAAGATGGTTCTTGGATCGGGTTGACAGGATGTTTAATGAAGATGATATCAAACGTTTGGATGAACGCATCATGGTTGCGGAGGTAGAGGGGATCTTGAAGTCACTTCCCCATGATGAATGTCCTGGACCGAATGGCTGGACATCCGAATTCTTCATTAGCTTCTTTGATATCATGGGCGAGGAGATTGCCGAAATTAGTGAATCTTTCAGGTTAGCTGGAAACATCCCCTCTAATCTCAATTCCACTTTTATCGCCCTTATTTCGAAGGTGGATGAACCTGACACATTTGGAGATTTCAGATCGAATGCCCTTTGAAATCTTCTGTACAAAATCACATCCAAGATTATTGCAAACAAGTTGAAGAGTACCCTCTCAGTGCATATTTCTCCTGAAAAATATGGTTTTCTCAGCGGCAGATCCATCCATGATGCAATTACTATCGCACAAGAGATTCTGCACACTATGCACACGCAGAAGAGAGAGGCTTTGGTTATGAAGGTGGATCTGTTTAAAGCATATGATACACTGGATTGGTCTTCTATCCACCTCGTGCTCTTAAAAATTGGATTACCCATCAGAACTATACGATGGATTATGTCATGCATGTCATCTGTTTAATACGTTGTGTTGATTAATGGCCTCTCGACTAAATTTTTTGCAGTTGGCAAAGGTCTGCGCCAGGGTTGTGCATTATCTCCCTTGATTTTCATTTTAATTATGAATGGTTTCTCTAATATGATGCACTATGCGGAGCAACAAGGGTATATATCCGGTTTCTCTTTCTCGGATTCTGTTTCTACTTCTCACTCACTTTATGTTGATGATATGCTGCTCTTTGGTAGTATGAACAGGAACCACTGGCTCTACATCCACTTCATCCTCACCAGATTTGGAGAGGCCACGGGTTTATGTATCAATAAGTCTAAATCCTTTCTTTTATATGAATCTGGTGACTTAAATGAAATTTCCTTCATTACAGAACACATAGGGATCAACTTTATGCTGGCCAAGGAGGGCTTCCTATATCTGGGTTTTAATATCAAGCCATGCAGATACAAATGTAGGGATTGGCTCTGGATGGTGGATCGTTTCAGGATGAAAATAAATAAATGGACCCACAAATGGTTGACTTTGGGGGGCAGACTCATCATGGTTTAGGCAGTGATTTCACAATTAATGGTGTATTGGGGGCATCTATTCTTCATTCCTGAATTGATTGTGGATAATATTAATAGGATTATTTCACAGTTCATCTGGACAGGTACTGGATTGGTGCGCAAACATCATTTGGTCAAGCTGGATCATATAAGTTTGCCCAAATCACATGATGGATGGGGCATATTGAATATGAGAATTTTCAACAAAGCACTGCTCATAAAGTCTTTTTGGTGTGCCATAAATGGTTCCGACATATGGAACAACATTGTTAAATGTAAATATCTGGATGGAGATCCGCTACTACAGCTCATATGTCATGAGTTCACTATGCCCTCATCCTTTTCTACAATTTGGGGTAGTTTCAAGAAAATTGTGGGTCATGTAGTGGACAGAATTGTATGGCATTTGAGAGATGGTGGTCGTATTCCGATATGGGTGACATGCATTCAGGGATTTAATAATTTCGTGGTCCCTTCTCCTCGTTTTCTCCATAAACTGGCTCACAGAGGTATTGTTTTCCTTTCACAAACTATACTCTCTTGGTCATATAATGCCCCTGTGTTCAAAAACACTGCTCAATTGGGATTGGAGGACAAGGATGCATCTGATTGGGAGATGTTATACAATGAGCTGCGGGCTGCTGTCTTTTCACAATTGACGCAAGGGGACTCGATTACATGGACATTTATTGTTATATAAATTCTCAGTCATAGGATGCACACTATACTGGAATTTTTGGACAATTTTGGTCCCGGAAGATACCCACGAAAGTCACTCTTTTTGGATGGCTCACCTAGAAAAATAAAATTCTCACATGGGACAACATTATTAAAAGAGGCCAACAGGGACTGAGTAGATGTTTGATATGTGGTAATATGGAGGAAACGGTTGAACACATTTTTTTTCGATGCCCAATTGTCTTACAGTTATGGAATCTCTTCAGCTCTTGCCTTCTCCATTCAATCTGGATCCCTCACGACTTCATAACAGCTACTGTAGAATGGGATAAGCTCAGGAACCGTTTCATATCTCTGCCCTTCTTCCTGATTTGGGAAGTTTGGCTGGCTAGGAATAGATTGATATTTGGTATGAGCCTTGAGCACAAATACCCAGGAACTTTTAATCTCTGTTTCTATACAAATGCATCATCATCATATGCCCAAATTACCGCACTTCAAAAATTGGCAAATTCACACTTTGCACATATGTTCTCACAACCCATATTCTCATAAGCGGAAGCTAATAACATGTCTTCATAATTTCTGTATTGGCTTTGAAACTCATACAAGGTTCTATGATGAAGCCAACTCAAATATTCATATAAAACTTTATGCAAAAGTATAACTCCATGTTTGCACACTTTCATACTCATCTTTCATATCATCTTTCAATTCAAAACCATGCGCCTTTTCAAATTTCATTCATCATCAAAACTTTAATCAAACAAATGTGCCTATGGACAAGTGAGATTCGAACTTGACCATAATACCAGCATTTTATCTTTCCATCGCTGGCAAATTCAACAACTTAAAATTCCTTTTCAATCCAATACAATCTTCAGATTCTACTTTGATGTAAAAGTGTGACAAACACTACTCAATCTAGTAAACGAAGCTTGAATTTGACATGCATTTTTTTCCAGTCTTAATCCAATTACCATTCAATGGTCCCACCATTACAATTGCGTTCTCACATGCTGGGTTCAATTAAAAACTGCGCCTTTACTGGTATATTCAAATTGGCAACTTATATAATTTAATTCCATACGTTTGCCAGCACATTATTTCTGGATTTAAATCTTAAACATTTCACTGTTTTCAACAATGCGTCCATTACCAACAAAACTTACCTATTCAATTTACTGTGATAATATCTGGATTGCGCCTTCAGTTTGTGGACAGCGCCTTTTGGCATTTCATTCCTTCTACAGCAGTAGTTACACTCTCTCCTTATTTCACCTCGCAGCATGCACTAGCATTCAACATTATCTCCAGCGCTGATCAATATTACAATTGATTCTTCGCTCCATGCACCAAATTTGCTCATATTTGAAACGTTGTATATATCGATTCTTCTAATAGAATCTGTCCAACAATTAAATTCGTTTCATTTGAATTCAGAGCCAAAACTTCTTCAGCACTATTCGATCTCTTCATATAACTCTGTGTTGGATTTAAACAACAAACTCTGCATTGGATTTAAACATCGCCCTTTCATACATACTAATTACACAGTATTCAGAGAATTCACTTCTACGCAGAGATTTTAAGTTCATTTGTGTGCTGGATATTTAACAATAAAACAATTACTTCAATTCTATTCCTTGATTCATTCATTTCTTACCACTGAGCTTGAAGTTTGTGTCGATCCATTTAATGAAAACAACGCTCCATCATTCAAATCATCATATGCTTTCATACCTTTGAGTATACAGCGTTGCAACAAAGGGTTATCGATTCCCACAAATCGATGCCAACAAATCTCTTACCACA
This sequence comes from Pinus albicaulis, assembly GCA_034641835.2. Lineage (NCBI taxonomy): Eukaryota > Viridiplantae > Streptophyta > Pinopsida > Pinales > Pinaceae > Pinus > Pinus albicaulis. Next base: position 35,213 of record JAXQQM020073875.1, read on the forward strand.
TATTTAACATTCCACTTCTTAATGATGGATTTCAATCATTCATAAAACTCTGCTAAGGCGCATGTTTTAATTCTTAATCACAAATTTAACATTCTCAAACCACAACCAACCTTCGAAAGCTCACTTAGGCAGAATTTAACCATACATAAGCCAGTCCATAACTCAAAATCACACTTTCATAAAAATTAACATACTTACAAACTGATATTCTTGGCCAAATATTCAACGTTCTTGGCCCTTACAGATTGCCAGAGGCTTACAGCCTTGGCTGTTCAAAACCAGCTCTCTACCACACTCTCACTCTCTCAATGTCTTTTTCTCACAAAACCCCTTCCTACTTATACAATTTTAAAAATCATTTAATTAAATGCTCAATCCCTTAAAATCCTCAACAAACCCCTAAATTTCTCAACATCCCTAAAGGATAGGTTTTTATCCCTAAAAACCTTCAATTTATTAAATTTCCTCATATCCTTTTATTAATAAAAAGATATTTACATAAATCCTCACCTTCTCCTATTTAATTCAAATTAATTAATAAATTATTAAAAATCATCACACCCCATATTTACAAATTAATATTATCACACCCCATATTTACAAATGGAGAAAAAGGTCTTGATGCTCCTGCATCAGACTCCCCATGTAAGAAAATTCATGACCACCTGGTCATAAGTCTGGATATTTCCTCCTGGATCCCAAATTTTGTTTTTTAATCTTTCTGTGCTTGTCGATTGCTTTACTGCTGTTGTTATCTGCTGTTGTCTTCCAGGTTTCCATATTTTGTGTTGTAGTGCTCCACCTGCTCTGCTCTTGCAATCTTTCACTGTCATTCTCTTGTTGTCGTTCCTTTTCTTTCTTTCGGCTGTCTTTCTCTGGGATGTTTTTATCATTAACCTCCTTATCAACTCAATTTCTCTGTCCAGTATGTCCTCTGTCTGCTGATTGTTTCCATCCCTTGATTGCTGAATTCTCATTCTTGCTTGTTCTTCACTTGTTTTGATCACCTTTTCTGCTGCTGCTACTATAAATGTCGCCTCACATGTTGCTCTAGCTGTCAATATGAATGTTGCGGCCTCCCAATCTTCCTTTCCCTCTGCAACATTCCTTTGCTCACCATCTGCAATTTTTTTCTGATTATCATTTATGACAACTGCTTTGTCATCCTTCTTCAGCAATCTCTCCTTAACATCCTTCAGTAGATGTTCTTCCTCTTCTTCTTTCATTTGACTATCCACCTGTGCCAAATATGTTCTAGCGTCTGCAACAACATCTTCAATCATAAGACAATCATTATAATAAAAAAAATAAGGCCTCTGTACCTCTTTTCCTTTTAGCAACACTTCAGTATGTTGCGTTGATTTCTCTTCTTCTGTCAGCATATCAATATGCTGATCCAAACTCAAAGAACTCTTGAGACTATCAGCTAGTCTCCCCTTCTCATCAGCTATTTCAATGATGTCTTCCAGCATTTGTCCACTGTAGTGAACTGATTCTTTCCCAGCCTCTGCTTCAAAACTTTCATCTTCTGGAAGGTACTCTTTCACATCTTTGTCAGCTTTAAAAGACTGTCTATCTTCTTCCAAACCTGCAATCACACACAAATCATCAGTTTTAAAATCACAAGACCTTACGGTCTTGTTTGATGTTTCAGTTATCAAGTCTTTGGGTTGCTTTGAATCATTCATATGATTCAACTCCTCCAGCTCTTCATCACTTTCAAAAAGTAATGGTCCACTCTCTGGGTAACATATCGAAACTTCAACATCTTCTTCAGCATCTTCCTTTTGCTGTAGCTCAACTCTTTCGAGCTCCTCTTTCTTCTGTCTGGCATCTATAACCTGTTCAAGTTCTCTTAGTTCCTTTATCAACTGCATATTTACCTGATGATTCCACTTCTCTTGTAGTCTCTGCCATCTCAACTTCTTTCTCATGACATAACCATGCTTTTGGTTTTCCTCATTTCTTTGCAACATCTCCATTAACACCTCAAGCTGAACTGCTATCTCAGCCTTCTCCCTCTCATATTCCTCTTTGCTTAACTGTCTCTGTATGCCAATTGCCTTGGCATCCTTCTTCTTTTGTCCTCTGCTGTGGTTTATTTCAGAACCTCTGTGACGACTGTCACTAGTCATCATCCTTTCCATCTCTATGAGTTCCTCACTCACTTTACTATGAGTTGCACTAAAGCCTCTTCAGCAGCAAGTCCTGTCCTGCCGCCACTTACCTCACCAAGCTCTCCTTACTCAGTCTTTTGGCAAGCAATTGGTTCTATCTCTAGAACCTCCTTTGAGCACCTCTCTTTGCTCTTCCTGGCTTCAACTCATCTGCCTGTTCACAACTGTCTTCCTTATCCAATCTCTATTGGATTTCCTCAAGGTTCTGCCACCTCTATGTTTCACCTAGAAACTTTCACCAGCTTCCTTTATCTGTTAGCAATTGCCTTTTGGGAGTTGCAATAATATTTCAATGCAAAGACTACAATATTCTATTCTTCAAAAACATATCATCTTACCTCCAAGATCTCGTCTGATCTTGTCCTTCCATTCTCCTGCACTTCAATTTCATCATTCCTGCAGTTCTGTCCAGCAAATCTTTATGCTTCCTCTGCAAAATTTCACTGTCAATCAGATTTTAAAATCTGATTCTCTCTTCCAACCTTCTGACTTGATCTGGCAAACTTTAGCTGTCAGCAACAATTCCTTCTTTGCTGAGTTTCTTCTTTGCTGCAACCATCAATCCTCAATCTGTTTCTTGTCAGTAAAACCCAAATCAAAATTAACCAAACACAATACCTGCATGACTCTTCATTCCTTCAGCTGTACTCTGGTTGCTTGTCTTTCATATTAGAATCTGATCTCCTTTACCTGCATTCTGTTCACTTGCAATTTATATGCTGCATTTCAGATTTAAAATCTGATCTTCATCATTCATCACACATTCAGAATTACATTTCAGTTCAACAAACCTTTTGTCTTCAAACAAACATATTTCAACAAAGAGCTGCCTAATTTACCAAATTGACGCAGTCTAGAGCCCGCAATACCCGTGAACTTTTAATCTCGTTTCTATACAAATGCATCATCATCATATGCCCAAATTATCGCACTTCAATACTTGGCAAATTTACACTTTTCACATATGTTCTCAAAACCCATATTATCATAAGCGGAAATTAATAACATGTCATCATAATTTCTCTATTTGCTTTGAAACTCATACAAGGTTCTATGATGAAACCCAACTCAAATCTTCATATAAAACTTTATGCAAAAGTATAACTCCATGTTTGCACACTTTCATACTCATCTTTCTATTCAAACCATGCGCCTTTCTTAATTTCATTCACAATCAAAACTTTAATCAAATAAATAAAGTCTTATGGACAAGGTGAGGATTCGAACTTGACTATACCGTTCTCTTCCATCGCCGGCAAATTCAACAACTTTAAAATTCCTTTTCAATCCAATACACCCTTCAGATTCTACTTTGATGTAAAAGTGTGACAAACACTACTCAATCCAGTAACCAAAGCTTGAATTTGACATGCATTTTTTTTCCAGTCTTAATCCAATTACCATTCAATGGTCCCGCCATTACAATTAAGTTCTCATATGCTGGGTTCAATTAAAGAGTGCGCCTTTACTATTATATTCAAATTGGCAACTTATACAATTTAATTCCATACGTTTGCCAACACATTACTTTTGGATTTAAATCTTAAACATTTCACTGTTTTCAACAATGCGTCCATTACCAACATAACTTACCTGTTTAATTTCCTGTGATAATCTCTGGATTGCGCCTTCAGTTTGTGGACAGCGCCCTCTGACATTTCATTTCTTCTACAGCAGTAGGTTATACTCTCTCCTTATTTCACCTCGCAGCATGCACTAGCATTCAACATTATCTCCAGCGCTGATCAATATTACAATTGATTCTTCACTCCATGCACCAATTTACTCATATTTGAAACACTGTATATATCGATTCTTCCAATAGAATCTGTCCAACAATTAAATTCATTTCATTTGAATTCAGAGCCAAAACTTCTTTAGCACTATTCGATCTCTTCATATAACTCTGTGTTGGATTTAAACAACAAACTCTGCATTGGGTTTAAACAGCGCCCTTTCATACATACTAATTACACAGTATTCAGAGAATTCGCAAAGATTTTAAGTTCATTTGCGTGCTGGACATTTAACAATAAAACAATTACTTCAATTCTATTCCTTGATTCATTCATTTCTTACCACTGAACTTGAAGTTTGTGTCGATCCATTTAATGAAAACAACGCTCCATCATTCAAATCATCATATGCTTTCATACCTTTGAATATACAGCGTTGCAACAAAGGGTTATCGATTCCCACAAATCTCTTGCCAACAAATTTAACATTCCACTTCTTAATGATGGATTTCAATCATTCATAAAACTCTACTAAGGCGCATGTTTTAATTCTTAATCACAAATTTAACATTCTCAAACCACAACCAACCTTCGAAAGCTCACTTAGGCAGAATTTAACCATACATAAGCCAGTCCATAACTCAAAATCACACTTTCATAAAAATTAACATACTTACAAACTGATATTCTTGGCCAAATATTCAACGTTCTTGGCCCTTACAAATTGCCAGAGGCTTACAGCCTTGGCTGTTCAAAACCAGCTCTCTACCACACTCTCCTATTCTCAATGTATTTTTCTCTCAAAAAGCCCTCCTATTTATACAATTTAAAAAATCATTAAATTAAATGCTCAATCCCTTAAAATCTTCAACAAACCCCTAAATTTCTCAACATCCCTAAAGGATAGGTTTTTATCCCTAAAATCCTTCAATTTATTAAATTTCCTCATATCCTTTTATTAATAAAAAGATATTTACATAAATCCTCACGTTCTCCTATTTAATTCAAATTAATTAATAAAATATTAAAAATCATCACACCCCATATTTACAAATTAATATTATCACACCCCATATTTACAAATGGAGAAAAAGGGTCTTGATGCTCCTGCATCAATATTTGAGAGCAAGGTTTTATCCCTTCCTTCTATACACATAGCCATATTGAGATGGATTCATATACAACCCCAGCCTTTGGTCTCATGCATAGACAGGTCTCTCAGAACACGACCACATGAGATTTCTTTCCTAGCTGTTTACTTTGATGGGGCATGCAAATAAGGAAACATATGATGTGGCGCATGGATCAAATTATCTGACAGGGAGAGGATTCACATGTTCTGGAACGGGGGTTCGGGGACCAATAACAAAGCAGAATTTATGGCATTATGGGGTGGTCTATTTACAGCAAACTATTTTCAGTTGACAGGAATACATATATATGGTGACTCCAATCTCGTCATTGAAAGTATTACAGGTCGTTAGCACTTGAATATTCCAGAACTGCAGGGGTGGTTCATTCAGACACAGCGATTATGGTATAGGATGGGAAAGCCCTCTATTATCCATATTTACCGAGACAACAACACTAGAGCGGATGGTCTTTCCAAAAGAGGTCTCAGAGAAGCTTTTGGTTTGATGCAGGTGGAACATTACAGGGATCAGGATCTTATCCGGAAGACCACTATTCCTATCCCATAATCGCTGATCTGCCCATCAGAATGTCATACTTTTTTCTTTTTGTGTTAATCTATGTTCCTTTTTCCTTTCCTACGGCAAGCGAGCTTGTTGACACCTCATACAAGTGAGCCATGATACAATCAACAAGCGAGCCTATTGGAGGATATTTTGCAAGCGAGCCGATACTTTTTATCCTCAAGCGAATCGGTTATCAGATGTTACATGCAAACAGGGACGGCTACTACAAATGTGCCAATTTATATTTTGGTTTTAACTCTTCATAGAATCTGTTAGTTAGTGTTGCTTTTGATATATATTCAAGTGCTCAGACTCTTTTTCCATGGAGGTGATAACCTTCTGTACAATGAGCTCACCTTCCTTTTCAAGAGAGCCTGTTCCAGGATTCAGACATATGAACAAGACAACCTATATCCTTTTTACTTGATGCCCACAATTTTAATGTTATTCTGCAGTGTATAAAAGGGCAGTAAGCTTGATGCTTCATGATATAGGATCTCTCTATTTTCTATCTTTTTGATATGTAATCCTGGATCTTCTTATTTGTTGATCAATGTAGGCAGATCTGTTTCAATGCATCTGTAAATCATGTTAGGAGTGGTTGCAAAATCCTTCGTAATAGGTGATCCCATTTGGAGATTGTTCGGGCTACTTTCTTCCTTAGAAGTTGCTCTTAAATATCTTCATGATCAGGATTATGGTTTTTCCCAGCTATATGAAGCTATGAATGTAATGATTGATACATGAACTGTTATAATACAACAATTTTTTTCTTCTGAAAAAAAAATAATCTATAGTGAGTTCACTTACGGTCATCGACTCAAGTTGAATATTCATTATTGACAATTTAGAACTTCGACTATTAATTATTGACAATTTAGAACTTGTACTACACTAATTATTGAATAGTCTTCTGATTACTATTTTCACACTTTTTTTTAATTACTATCTATAAGTTAGCTCATTTATTGGTTTAAGTCTCAGCTAGGTTTACAAACATGACTCAAATATTTTATTTTGAATTTCTTTGTTACAATGTATTGTTGAAGTTTTTTCTTGAACTTGTTGCTCCAAACTTATTTTTTCTTCTTCTTACTCTAGATTATGAACACTAGATATTGCTCTTTCTTACAACTAGGATGTTGCTAATCCATTTTAACTCATTTTTTAACATGTTCACTTCCATCATTGAGAGATTTTAAGTAGTTTTCAATTGACATTACAACTGAGTTATATTCTCCTTTTTCTATTGCTCCTTCCTGAATTTTACCAATATCTACACACTAAGAAACATACATTAGATTCACTAAGTCATAATTTGAGAGCTTTTCATCTTCATCTTTGTCTTCCTTTCCCAAATATTTGTACTCATTTTCATATCACTCATCTAATTGATATTCAACTTGGGTTATCGCTCCATTGAGGAGTTTATCTATGAGTTTCTTTTCGTGCAACATTTGGAACCAGCCTTCACTTGAAACTTTTTCATCTTCATAAAATGGTTCATAAAATGTTGTATGCTCATCATTAAATATTGCATCACATGCTAACTTAAATAAATAATACATATTACAAACTCACAACACTTGCAAGAAGCCTCTTTCACATGAGTTTCACATTGGTTTCTTCCTCTCGCTAATCGATCTTCTACTTTATCGCACCAACATCTAAACAGACTTTTGGCTGACTATATGCACAACTCGAATCGATGATTCAATGTTTCTCCTTACTCATTACTCACACACTCACCTCCCCTAGAAATTGATTTCACATGTAGCACTCACTTTACACAACATGTAACATGCAGCTCCTACACTACGTCACAAATTTTTCACAACATATCAATGCTTGTTCTCTAAAAAAGGCTAAAACATACCACACAAAGGTTCTGAAGATATAGTCGGAATAAAACACCAAGCACTGCACGAATCACACTGCCCAATGTTAAGCTTTGTATACCTTTTTCAACGTTCCCAATAGTCATAACAATAAACTTAGCCTCATGCCCCAAGGCTAGCCTGATCCACATTGAGGTCGAGAGTCAAGCCTCTCTCACCACAACACAAAGAACCCCACCTACTTTTGTTGCACTACAACACCCATTCCACGCTTATGAACTGTTTTTTCCAAAACCAAGCTCTCCTTCTTCACAACAATATCCTCTATACAACAATAATGTCCATCGTGGAGGATGAACCCATGACCACAAGATCCATTCTCACATTCAACGCTCACCACACCATTCGATTGTTGAATGAATGTATTCGATGAATGCATGCTCCTTACTAACTCTACATGTAGCGACAGTATCCGAGACTATACAGTATCACAATACAAATTAAATGCATATTACAAAATACAGATTAAAAAAAGAAAACACACTTCATTTCCTTAATATTAATAACTGAAGAGAAATACAAATCATAATGGAAATAAACTAGCTTAGGGGGTGCTAGTATCAGCCTCTAAGAGAGATAAAAGCAGCCTCTAACAAAAGTGTTACATAATGAAGCCAGGCCATTTTTATTATTGAAAAACATAGGAAAACACCAAACAACCAAAACCCTAACCCTAGAAGAGGAAACGCAAATAGTTTATGGGCTCCGTTGGGGTTAGTTGGGCACCCAACTTCCCAGGGTTGTATCATATTATCTCTGTTTGGTGCATACGATATATCATTGGAAATATATCTCTGAGTACTACATGGGAGGATCTCATCTCATGTGCGTGGATGCTTTGAGTTGTACATGCAGAGAATTCCTACGATCATTGTGTTGACGACCTTAGTTTGTGGATGAAAAGTTGTGGACTTGATGAGCTTGGTGTCCAGCATCGACCAGAGCCTGGACCAAAATTTACTGAGGAATCTATTGTCCCAATCTGAGATGATAGACTATTGGACCCCAAAGTGTACCCACACTTGTTTAAAGAAGATTTTAGCAGTAGTTTTTGCTGTGATATTATTCATGCAGTCCGTCATAATGGTCATCTTCGAGAAACTATCGACGACCAAGAAAGCACAGTCCTTGTCATGCTTAGTAGAAGGAATGCTTGACATGTAATCCATGAAGATGGATTCCCAAGGTCAACTAGGGGTAGTCAGTGGATAATAGAGGCATTTATTCTTGATGATCAGTTTGGCAATGGTGCAGGAATTGCAGAATATCATGTACTTCTCGATATGATGTCAAAGCTTTAGAAAATAAAAATACTTCTGCAGTACACCCACTGTTTTCTCGACCCTGAAATGCTCAACGACTTGACTGTAGTGCACTTCCCAAACCATCTTGGCACGCTTGCTTGAAGGAACAAAAACGTGTCCCAAGCGACATAGAAGTGCATCCTGGAGGTGAAATTTTGGAACTTTCTTACCCTTCAAGAGCATCTTGGATGTGTAGAAAAATTCTGGATCACTTTTGTAGAGAAGTGTCCATTTGGAAGTCTCGTGCCCAGAAGAGTTGAGCACGGTGTTCAGCGCCACGATCGATGGTCGGTCGAGGTATTCCGCAACATTATTGGTGCTACCCTTCTTTTACCTGATTTTGAAATGAAATTGTTGCAGGTATGTGGACCACTTATGATGGCGATATTTATTCAAATTCCCTTGTGTCTGTATGAATTGCAGGGGTCAGTGGTCTGCATGGATGATCGTTTCCTTCCCCAAAATGTATTGCTTCCATTATCGACAAGCCTACACAATGGAATACATCTCTTTCTCATAAGTGGGATACTTTTGGACTATGTTGAAAAGTATCTCACTGTGATATGCCACTGGATGCCCCTGTTGAGTAAGAACTGCCCCAATATCATAGTCAGAGGAATCAGTCTTGATCTCAAATGGTTTTTGCAAGTCTGGTAATGTAAGCAGTGGTGCAGAGCACAAGAGATGTTTTAAGTCTATGAACGCCTTATGTTGAGATTCAAGCCAAAAAAAAAATTCTTTTCCTCCCCCCTTGGTGAGATGACTCATGATCCAAGTGGTATGAGAGAATCCTAACATGAACCTACGATAGAAAATGGTAAGACCTAGAAAGTTGCGTAGCTCTCTTAGAGTGGTTGGGGTTGGCCAATCCCAAATGACTTGGATCTTGGCTGGATCCACATGCACCCCCCACTCATTAATAATGTATCCTAGATATTGAACATGGGTCATGCCAAAAGTGAAGTTCTCCAAATTGGCACACAACATCTGTTGCTGCAGTGTTTGGAGGACCTGTCGGATGTGGTGGAGGTGCTCTTCCCAAGTTTGGTTAAAGATCAAGATGTCATCTAAGTACACCGCCACAAATGAGTTTTTTAATGGTCACAAGATGTCCTCCATCATCCTCATGAAGGTTGTGGGAGCACTTTTCAAACCGAAAGGCATGACCATCAATTCAAAAATGACCTCGTTGGATTTGAAGGAAGTCTTCCACACATCGGAGGGTTCGATTGGTACCTTTTTACACCCGAAATTCAAGTCGATCTTGCTAAAATATTTTCCCCCTTGAGTTGGTCTATAAGGTCATCAATCCATGGGAGAAAGTACCTATTCTGTACATTGATCTTGTTCATTCCTGATAGTTAATATGAAGTATCCAAGTCCCATCCTTCTTCTGCACAAACATGATCAAGCTCCCACAGGGTGATCAACTCAGCCAGATGTGACCTTTCTATAGTATGTCTTGAATCTTCTCTTGATTTCTTCTTTCTCCATAACAAATCATCGATAGATTGGTCAATTGGGCAGTGGTGCACCTGGTGTCAGATCGATGGAGTGATTGACCTGACAATGTAGAAGAATCCCTATGGGTGAGGTGAAGATGTCCCTGTACTCCTCCATGACTTTGTCCATCTATTATTGTTGTGTAGAGGAGCCCTATCTGGAGGTCGTGGACACAAAATTGTTCTTTGTGTGAGGGTAGATCATCAAGAAAAAAAATTTCCCATTTTTGGAAATGAGCTTACTACATTATTTTGCAGTAACCAAAGAGATGATGGTAGGCAGTGCTACCTCTGGTATCCTATAAAACTTATTTCCCAAAGTAAAAATAACAGCGCGAGGCCTGGACTCATACACAACATGTCACTTCCACAAGTATGTATGGCCTAATAATACATCATAAACATCAAGAGGAGCAATGTCACATAATACCTCATCTGTGAAGGGCTTGATGTTGTAGGGAAAGCGGTACAACTAGCTAACATGAAGATCCCATCCTTGGTGAAGTCACCCGATGGTGTACGCTTGTGGGTGTGATGTGGTTGGCAAGCCCAACTACTTCATGAAATATTTTTAAATGAGGTTCTTTTGGCTCATGTTGTCGACATTGAACTGCAGTGGGTAACCTTATACCCACATCTCGAAATAGAAAAGGTGGCCCCCCTCCTCTAGATCTTCTAGTTCCTCATTTTGGATCTTCGTGGTGGCAACGGTTCCGTTGTGCTCCACATAGATAATATTCTTCCCTTTAGCATTCTACTTGTTGGGTTCTGATTCATAGTTGGAGCATGCATCTAATTCAAAATCCTTCATCTCGGCCACTAGTGACTGCTTGTCCCAACACTCACTTGTGTTATGAGTGGAGCTCTTATGGAAATCACACCACTTTCCTATGTCCTTCTTTGGCTTCACGGCGTTATTTTTTTCTTGTGTATTTGGCGGGTTGTATTAAGCCTCCCCGCCTTGGATTTTTCCTTTATTTTGCGATTTGCGGTTACCTTTCCCTTGCTTCTGATTCATAGATCCAAAGTATTTCTTATTCTGTTTGAATTTCTTCTCAATCTTGGCAGCATACCGGTATGTTGCACCAATCGAGGAGATGTCAAGGAACACCATTTCCTCTTGAATTTATTTTTACAGAAAACTGCGGTGCTTCAACACCAAATGTTTCTTTGAATATTTTATACCCAACTTTTTTTGCTGGGTATGGAACAAATTCGTCAGCTCATGCACATCTTGATCCCTTTGTTGCTGCAGTGTAGTCCATTGTATGTACTTGTCCTCATAACTCCATATGGGATAGTATTTTTCCTTGATGGCATCTTGGAATGAATCCCAAGTGGGTGCGGCCAAGAACAGAGAGGGTTACCTCTCGTCCTTTTCCTCACAGTAGATTTCCCACCAGTCCTTTACATGGGGATGACTTTGATTAGTGACAAAGAAATATTTTCCTGGTTGGAAAATTCATTAGCCGATAAATATCCTTGTAATAGATTCAACCATCTATCTACAAAATTTTCATCTATTTTGCCCTCAAATATGGAAATTTCAAAGTATAATTGTACCTTAAAAGGAGTGGTGCCTCCAGAGTGGCTGTTGGATTCATATGCGCCACTAGTGGGTAGCCATTGAAGGATCTGGGAAAAGTTATCCATCATTGTATTCATTTGTTTCTTGAGGGCCTCCTCGAGCAATATTTTTATAAGATCTCCTCCTCCCTCATCTTTCTTTTCTTCCCCCATGGACAGCCATCAGGGTTTGCGAGATTGATCTTGCAAAGGTTCAACCAGATCGAGCCCTAAATCCTTATACCCTGACCTCATTGGGGACATGCAGATAAGGATCAAGAAAGAGCATACCACTCTGATACCACTGATCCAAACTTATGCAGAAACACAATAAAATATAGAAATATACATAAACGCAGAGATGCACCATAAATAACACTTCATTTCATTAATATCAATAATTGAAATATTCTTACAGACATAATGTAAATAAACTAGCTAGGGAGTTCATATCTTATCTCTTAGAAGATATGTGGCAGCTACAAGACTCTGGACTATGTTACAATGAGGATTAAGGGCCTTTTTATTATTAAACAACATAGGAAAACCCTAACTCAAGGAAATGAAATGCCAAGAGTTTTTTGGACCAGTTGGGGTTAGTTGGACAACCAACTTCCTGAGGTCGTAACTTGATCATATTATCTCTGTTTGGTGTGCATTATATATCGTTGTAAATATATCTCTTGGCACTATCAGTTTTTCTACATGCTCTTACCGACAACTACGGTGCTACTACAGACCTCAAAAAAAATCTATTTAGGGGTTCAAGACTGCTTCGGATGTTCAGGACCCCAGAAATTGTTAAAAATAATAAATGCTGCTATAAAAAAGGAAAATGATCAAACTGACTGGAGTTCTAGGTGGAATAGGTTGGGGGCCACCAATATCCACCAGAATCACGATATATTCTTATTATATACACACTTACACGTAGCTCCACATTCTTCCACGATCACTGCTCACGTTGAAATCGATTCACATCATGCCACACTGAGATCGATTGACACCACGCCACACGCCTTCAATAATAGGCATATCTCCTTTAACCATTGTGATTCTTCAAAAATGACTCTTCAATTTGAAATAGAGTTGGTGCGCTGGACATTGACGGTCAGTGGATAGATCCCACAGCTTCACACTTCAACGGTGACCCAGTTCACGCCAGTCTGAACCTTTTTCCCAAAAGCAACATGCAACAATGAAAACTCATTCCTGACTCATTGTGATTGTTCCAATAGCTCCACACATGGTTCTCACAAGAAACACTCACAGTGGATACAAAAACGCTACCTCATAGCTCTCACAAATCTCACAACTGAACCAACAAAAACTCCAGTCACGCTTCATGTATTCAATACACATGGGAAAGTTTCCCATCTCAACACACTCACAAGAGCGAATTTCACACTCCTTTCACCAAGACCTCACAATCATTCAATACAACACCACACAATTGACCTTTAATATCATCTAGCACAATGATTACAACAATCAACAAAAAGAGCAACATTGCTTCATATGTTTCAAATACGCAGCACTCTCCAAACGCTTCAGCTCTACTCTGGATTGAACAAATCTAAGATCAAACAACTCTCAAATCTCATCTCTCACTGGCTCAAAGCTCTCATGGCTCACTGATCATGCTTATTGCCTTCTCACGGATAGTGAATCACATAGCAACATTACCCAGCCCGAATGGCTACCTTAAGCGATAATAGGCTCAACAACTCTTGACACCAACGAGGCCCCAACTCTAGCTATGATACCATAACGTAGAGGAAGACTCAACATAAAAGTATTGTTGATTGCATTCAACATACAAAAAATTATACAATAATTCTGTCATAGAATCTATAGTGATTTCACAGATGGCCACCGACTCAAGCCGACTATTCATTACTAACAATCTACAACTTGTACTATGTTGACTATTAGATAGTGTCGTGATTATTATTTTGACATCTTAAGCTGATATGTATATCAGTAAATAGTTATATAAATTAAATGGAATTTATCAATTGGATGTAAATTTTTATAAATATTAAAGTATGATGGGCATAAATACATTTTACATAATATATGAAAATTATAAAAATTAATTAAATACAAATATGTTTTAAATTAATATTATTAATTATTAAAAAATTAATATATGAGTTAAATATATAGATATTTAAAAAGTATGTAACAATATTTTTAGTCATGGAACTTTAAAATAGATTTTGCTACAATACCATAGGTCAATACCATGATTTATTAAAGTCACATGTCCATTTAAAAATAGTAAAATAATGTTTTACATTCAATGTCAACCATACATGATTTTATACTTTTTAGTACAAGCAAGAAATATAATTTCTACACTACTTAATATGGAGATGCCATGAAATATAATTGACATTACATGATGTGTAATTCATTCTATCTTCAATTTACATGTGATATTTAAAAATATGGAAGATATGTTGTCATATGGCAATAAAATTAACAAATATTTTAGATTAACAAATTAATATGGAGATGCCATGAAATATAATTGACATTACATGATGTGTAATTCATTCTATCTTCAATTTACATGTGATATTTAAAAATATATATATTAATAACAAAAAATATTTCAATATCAACCATAAGAAAAATATTTCAATGTCAATATTAAAAAACATAATTGTATATATACTTTATATGGAGAAAAATAAATTAAATTAAATTAAAAAATTTCTTATATTTTCACTTTCCACAACTAGGGAGATGTGTAATTTATTTCATTTTAATATGGACTTGATATATAAGAATTTAAAAATATCAATAACAAAGAAAACTTTAACATGGGTTATAAATAAAATATTTTAATAAGCAGGTTGAGTAAAATATTTTAACATGAAACATATATAGAGAGATAAATATTGTGAGAATTCTTATTCCATTAATAGTTGCTTTCTAATTTACAAGCCCCACTAGCACAATTGGTTGAGGATGTGTCTATTAGCAAGGGGATCCAAGATCACACCTCACATGGGGTGGCTATGCCTTGTCCTAGTGGGCAAAGACATGTTAAAAATCCAATCAGCTTAGGGTTGGTGTGGCCTAGCCCAGGTGCGATCAATGGATTAGATGCCCCTTGGCCACGTCTCCTCAAGCCACAAATCAAACCTTGAGGATCACAAACAACTTGACAAAAAAAAAAAAATCAGTTGCTTTCTAATTCAATGTATGAGAGAGATTTGTAATTCTTTCAATGTTTAATATATATTTTATATTAATATTAGAAAAATATTAATAATAAAAATATTTAAATGTATGCTTACGGGAAAACACATGACGGGACATATTTTATCATTTTAATGTGGAGAATATGAATTATAAAAAAAATATTTCATTGTCATATATATATATATATATATTAGCCTAGATCCATCTTAACTCAAATTCTACCAAGCCCTAGAGGGATCAGATCTCTTTCACTCTAAAGTATGTTTACATCTCAAATTTGATCCTCGACTCATAATCTACCAAGGGCATAGAGGGATCAAATCTCTTTTCACTCTAAAAGTTGTTTACATTTCAACAAATTTGATACCTCTAGTCCCTTGGTAGATCTGAAGTTAAGATGGATTTAGTTTGGTTTTATAACATTTTTGTAATTAAATTGAAAATAACAACACTTATAATTCAAATATTTTATGCATATTTATTTAAATTTAATTTCATAACATTTTTTTTAATTAAATTGAAAACAAAAATATCTTAACTAGTTTTAGTATCATTTGAGTGTATTATAAATGGTTGGGAGGTAGGAATTGAATGGTCTCCAATGAGATTCAATTCCTACAAATATCTTGACGAATATTTACCATACTTAAAATAAATATTACCCTCCACATGCAGAAAATTCATCCTCTCCAAACTATTTTTATCTAATTGAATGATTTTATAATTAATTATTTAAAAAATAATAAAATAAAATTTATAATTAATCATAATTAATAAATATTTTTAATTTATTTTTATTTTATATAATTTTATTAAGTTAAAATGAATTCAAAATTTTATTAGAAAACAATTTTATTAATATATTTAATATATCGCATAAAATAATTAAAAATTGATATACAAGTCCACGAGGTCATGGATAGAGTGTTAAGGAACTCTTCTATGTGAAGTCACCAGTTCAATTCCCTACCCCGATCGAAGTGATATATTGGACATGATGAAGATGTAGTCCAATCAAGCTTACAAAAAAAAAATCTTGATAAACAGAATAATATTTTCTTGTATAACTAAATTCAATTAACCCCACCCATGTGGCATGACACTACTATTTCCTTCACTACTCTTCTCCCCTTGTGATTATGGTACCACAACTAATGACTATCTTAATGCTCATAAATGAAAGGATTGTGTACAAGATTTCTCTATAGTATTTCCAATATAGCTACTTTATTACACCAAAGGTGTTTTTCAGGGGACGGATGCCCAGGAACCTTCATCACATGTGGTGGATCTATTGAGCTTGCTATATATTTCTTACATGTAACCAATTATAACCTTCCACGTCATTAAAAAATCTCGATCATCGTACTTCTGTTGTGGCGCAAGTTGTACTAACCATTTATCCACTCGGACAACTCCCTCGTTTTCTTCAAGATGGAAAGTTGTATGGATTTGGATTTTTAATTAAATTGCATGCATAATTAGGTGAGTCAGCAACTCCCAAAAGATACAAGGATTAATTATCGAGAGATTACTATAAGCATGTGTTTTTTGCGATACAAGTTGAGTTGGGTCTCACAACTGTGTCTCTAATGTCATTTACTGCTTCTTCCACTTTGGAACAACATGGTCTTCATACAAAAGTGATCCATATAAAACTAGAATTTTCCCCAAAAGTTGCAAAGTGATGTCGATAGGAGTGTTAAATTGAAAAATCTATAGTTTGGTTTCCAATCCAAGATTCGCAGCACTTGTGGTGGAGAAGATATAGATAATAGAGAATGACACACTTGGGGAAAGATCTGTCAAAAATTCATTCCCATGCATAGGATATGAATAGTGTTTGTGCATAAGATAGAAAAAAATAACCTTTTCTAGAGAAAGGAACAAAACTCCAACCATCAACCAAATCAAAAATTTTAATTGGAAACAAGTATTATGTTTTTATGTTTCAAGAAAGCCCACTACAATTACTTGTCAATTTTTGAGGACCTAATTTTATGATCTCTATAGGGGTACTTGTCTCAGATTTGTCCAGACTCTTCTTGCCTCCTATCTATCACAAATTCTAAAGATGTTGGTCACATTTCTTAAAATAAAATACGGGAAAAAAAAATGAAAGCCTCTGATAAAATTGAAAATTCAGAATTCATCTCTTCCATATAGATGAACCACACTTGATGGTTCAAAATGTTAGCAGAAAAAAAAATTCAATTTTATCATTGTTTTTTATTTTCATAGAACCATAGAAATAACTTAATACTTTCTCACAAGCTCTTATGGCTTGAAATTCCATACCCAAACTTGGAAAAATTGTGCCATAACCCATGCTCAAAATAGAAATGTAGTTAAGAATAATAACAATAAATTGGTTTTTTTCTCTCAGGGCATGGTGTCATTTTCCCACCATACTCAACTTTTCAGAAACTTGATGTTTGGGTAAGGAAGCTACAATAAAACGTTGTGGATGGCTAGACTAGTGAAAAATTAAATTGAAATGGAATTTTCACCCACGGTAAGACTTGAATACTAGAAGGGCAGGACAAGCTACACCAATCTAGTCCAAAAGAATGAATATATGGTTTTGAAAATGAATAATGTGTATATTCTCATGGTTCCATGATGCACCAAAATATAAGGAAAAATAAATAGGAATCTCACAAGTAGGTTAGGGTTTTATATCCCATATGGGTATCTAATTATAGATTTTGGTTTACATCATAATATTTAGTTTACATCATAACATCGTTAATAAAAAAAAATTAACATGTGTAAGACACATATTGTTTGAACTTCCATTCAAAAAACAAAGGTCCCACTTATCAAGACCCGACTAAAATGTCCTT
Source organism: Pinus albicaulis (assembly GCA_034641835.2). NCBI lineage: Eukaryota > Viridiplantae > Streptophyta > Pinopsida > Pinales > Pinaceae > Pinus > Pinus albicaulis. The sequence goes on from JAXQQM020073875.1 coordinate 53,155, forward strand.
TCAAAAAAACATTTCACCAGAGCTCACTCATTATAAGGAATGGATCGAGAATGATTTGTTTAACTTTGTGGCTCTGTCTTGGGAACATTATATAAAATTTTGAGAAAATATTTTATTTTTCACATCATGAGCATTTGGGACAGGACCGAGTGTCATCGTGAATGTTCCTGAAGTTAATTTTTTTCAAATAGTTATCTCCTCTCTACTTCAGTCTCATACAGTTTCAATTTTGGGTATCTGGTAGCACATTCCTTTGTTTTTTCTGATTTTGTAAGTGCAATACACTGCAACCTGTTTACCTCTGATCTAACTTCATCATCCTTGAGTTGGCACATATCTTCCTCAACCTATTTTAATCGAACAATAGCCTCCATCTTCTTTATATGTTACTTCTTAAGTTTCCTCTCAAATTTCAACTCTACAAGATCTATGATTTTGTCTTCAAGTTTCTTCTCACACATATCTAATGTAAGACGTGCCTTTTTGAAAACATGAGTTTTCTCCTTTGCAACAAATTCCATCTTCCTTACAATTTCCTACACCATAATCTGCAATATGATTTCAAGCTTCAAACCCCAATGCTAGCCCTAGGCTTTGAATTTTAATCATTCTTTCCTATCACAAGTTAGTGGAATATGTCAAATAATAACATTGCACAAGAAATACACAAACAAGCCATATTTCATAGTATTTACCAAAACTAAATAAACTAAATTAGGTAAGATATATTTGTTTGATGTGTACTCATAAAATGAATACCTTGTGATTTTTAATCTAGTTTGAATACATTAAAAAAGTACAAAACAACAACACCAGACAGAAATGTCGTAGAATAATGCCAAAAATAAAGGGCACAAAATGCAACATGAAACAACAAAATATCTAGTCAAATGAGACTTGAAAAGTTAGCTTCTAGTACAGACCAATATACAACCACTTTTAGATTATAATGATCAATATTTCAGATATCAATGTAGAGATGTAGTAGCTACATTATGTGTGACATTGATATGATTCCACTTAAGTCCTAAAGCCACAATATGGAAATTACACTTGCTAATCACTACCTGCTCTTTCTCAATATTCAAGAATTTCAATCATGGGACTCAATAACCCACCTGTGACTTTCAGGAGTGAAAAATTCTCAATATTCAAAATTTCAGTTATGGGACTCAATCACCCACCTTATTCCCTCCTATATTTACAACCCACACTCCTAGATTTAACCCAATACATGCATGGAAAAGTTGCTTTTCTAAAAAGAGGATCACAAAATGTTAAATAGATATCTATTAAGATGATAAAAATATTTAGATCTACAACTATCCATACTACAAGCTCAAAAGAAGTCCTTATCTGAGAATAATACCTTTATTAAACCGAAAAGTTCTTTAACACAAGTTCTTCACCATTAGACTTTTTGACCAAGCTTTTAGTTGGTTAAGATAATCCTTTGTTGACAATAAAACTATACATGTTACTTATGAAAAAACCTTTTGATACTCTAAGAAAAATTAGAAAATGTGTGGTTAAATAAATTTGAAAATAAGATATGTTAAATGAGTATACTTTTGAAATCCCTTGCTATGATAAGGATAGAAAAAAAATAGTTTCTTTGGTATCTTCATTATAACACAAGTCCATTCCCAACAAGAATATAATTGCCAGGAATAGGAGTATTTATTTCTGTAACACAAGCAGATTAGGACGAGGAAAAACTATTCTTGGATGAAACTGTATTAGATGAAATTTCAACTCCGACATGACCACCTAAGAAAAAAGTAAAAAATTAATAAAATATTGTCATGCATAATTTTTTTTAATATATAATTTTTATTATTTTAATTTTATCAAAATTACCCAAATAAATGTCACATTTATCAAATTACTATACATATATTTTACACTTAAATTAATTTATTAGCACAAGGTTTAATCAAATTTAAATTAAAAAAGTAAATTAGTTACGCATCATTAAAAATAAATAATTGTTTATATATGTGTGTGTATTATTTGAATTAATTTATTAAGACAATATTTAATAAAATTTAAATTAAAAAAGTAAATCTAAATGTAAATTACCCAAATAAATTCTCTTTTATCAAAATAACCATGTATGTACATTTTATGTTTAAATTAATTTATTTACAAAATATTTAATAAAAGTTAAATTAAAAAAAAAAAAAATTTACAATTTAAATTAGTTATGCGTCACTAAAAACACACTCAACCCATGATTTACCCTTTATTAAAAATACTCTCGATATTATAACTTTCATATAATAATATATTAATTCTATTTTTAATTTAATGTAGTTTTGGGGCACAATTGTATCTCTTTTGAATTTTAAAAGATTTTGATTGGCTTACACATGATGACATGAAAAATCAATGTTAATTTTTAAAAATCAAATTTCCTCTGTTATTTTTCCCTGAATAATAGATCCAAATATAAAGTTCTTCAATACATCAAAGTCAAGACCTGACTAGGCTTTTGATTGTTGAATATGCCCCACATTGTAACAACGAAACTATATATTATCTCATAAGCATCTATAGAAACCTCTTAATAAAATTATATATTGAGTATTTGGTAATGAAACTAGACATTGTGCCATGAGAGTTTAATAGTGAAATTGCATACCGTGTCATGAGTGTACACTATTTTTTCTTTGCTAATCGGGATAATGTGTTTTATTCCCCATATATTATTTTAAAGGAGACTATGCAGTACATATATAACAATATTTCAAGGGAAAGTGAAATTCTAATGATAAGAATGGAACAATCTAAACCTATAACCACAAAATTGAGCATCCTTATTTCATGAATGCAACAATGCTACATAAAAGTCATGAAAATAATCTTACATTACCCATTGTGGACATGTGATAAATCATGGAGGCATACAGATAGATTAATGAATGGGTGTAACATAAATTTATTGAAAGCACCAACTACTCATTTTTACTCATGCTCGTCTTTAAGGTAACAAGAGTGACCTCAATATTGGTGTCATTTTATAATTTCCAGGGAAAACATTGTGGTAGATATCAATAATCTATTACAGTGGCAACATAGAATATTTCCCTTTTCTATCAAGCCATTTAAAAACAAATTCACATTTCCACCAAAGTAGTTTACCTGGAGGATAAGTCAATGTTCTTGTTGAATACAGAACCAGAGATACTTGCAAGTTCCCTTCAAAAACATAAATCTCTTGTAGTTCCCTTTGCAGTAAACTCACCAAAGAGGGCATACAATCTCGAGTATCCATGAACATCCCAAGTGAAAAATTCTTCAACCATGTTTCCCGATCAATTTAAGTAGGTATTCTATCATAATACATAGTTCCAACTTTAAGCAACACAGGCATTGACATATAGTTCAACAAAAATGTGCACTAGTATCCAAAATAAAATTCAAATCTGCTGGGAAAATAAAATTGCATAAGTTAGCGATGTAAGATACCAAGGATGAATAGCATTCTCCATTTCCTTTATTTTTTTGGCATGAAACATCCTCACCAAACTATTGATTTAAGGAGTTCACATTGAAGCCAAGCTTTTGGAGATCCTTAGTGAGTGAAAGTTTACCCTGAACAGTAGTAAGAATATATTATAAAATTAGAAGAAAAAAAATTTACCTACTTTGGATCTGTAGAGAAGCTTACCTCTCCTAGAAGTTTCTTACATATTATTATCTCAAAATGCAAATCCACTGCTTCAGTCTTTTCCAAGCTCTTTGATATTCTTGGCTTTCCAAATCTATAGATACAATTCTAAATTCAGTAAATACGAGAATTCTATCAGATAATAGAAGTCTAAAGAACTAGAGAAAAATTACCTTCCAATTGATGGCAAAAAATATCAAACTTATTTTCCAAAATTGTAGTCGAGGGATATATCCTTAGTGTCCCTCGTGCTACAAAAAATACATCACCAACTCTCCCTGAATTTATAATTGATAAATAATGAAAAAAAAATACTTTTGAACCAGGTCCCCAAATAACAAAAAATATTAAGTCAACATATCTATCTAATCAATGAGGAGGGATGCTTGGGTAGTGCAAAGACATGTTGGTCCATCACAACCAAGTAAAGATACATTGGAAGACTATAGTAAAACATAGTTTCAAAGAACTATATAAGGGGTGTGTTTTGTAGATTGAGAGGTATAATAAAATAAAGGTCACTTCCATTGGAAAGATGATGGATGAGGGTATTAAAGCTATAAATTTCACATCTTAAAGTGCTACAGTTTGTACAAGTTAGCTCCCTAGAAATTGAGTCATTGTTCAAAATGTGGAAAACAAAAAACTTTAAATGGACAATTTTCAAATGAGCCTTTTTTAAAATCACGTTTAAAGAGAACAATACCAAGGAGGAAACGTCATCCATTAGTACTTGTCACAGAGAATCAGTTCTAAGCATAATTGTCATACTAGAAAATATGGAAATAATGCCCATGAGTCATGTAACCAACTTAATACTCAACCATCTCACGTTGAAAGTCTATTGGCCAATCAATACACCCCATTCTTATGAATATTAATGAGTACTCAAGTATGATGACTATATCAAGCTCAAATAAGTATCGCTCTTTTGGTTTTCCAGAGGCAGTTAGTTACCTATGTTAGTGTTGTTTCCCATTAAGTATTATACCTTAGGTATTGGGTGCAAAGTATGTAAAATTACCTATGGGTATAGGTAACTAGCCTCCACACCATCAGGTTCAATTTCAAAAATTGTTTGATCTCCTTTCACAAAAATAAAGTGATTAGTTGACAACAGAATAGTGACTGGGAATGAGGACTGTGCATCACACAACATAAAATTTTACAAGAACTGAGTCACTCATTCACTCTAAACAAATCTACAAAATTTAAAATATTTTTCTGATATTTCGACAAAAGAAACAAAAAAATGCATAGAACTCTTAAAAGAAGATTTGCATTAAGTCTAAAAATGCCAGTGGAAAAAGGATAAATATTCCAAATCATAAACTGTAATTTTTTCAACACCTCTTCCTCTTTTATATAGGTATTATCCATATTCTTCCCAATATTCTCCCACAGAGCTACAAGCTCGTTAATAGAATAGGTGTTGGTAGGAAACCTCAAATACATGATCTTATTTAGTGTTCTAGGGCCATTCGCTTACTTGATGGTAAATGTTCCAATATCCTCCTCCTAATTCAAAAAAAACAGTTTCATATCGAGTGTGGGTTGAATTAACAACTACTCAAAGAGTACATCAAAAAATACTAGTCATAAAACATGATTTTTTTGTGCAAAGAGAACATTGTAATACATTTAGGATTTCCATCTCCAGCTATGACAATTTTATCCCTTTGAGGTGGAGTAAGGCTTGGCTGCCTATGCCATAGCAATCATCATGGATGTTTATTTGCTCACCTTCGACATCACTAGATTATCTCTATTTAAAAATTTATTGAGGTTTGTGGAATTTTTCAAGTGAGTCAATTAGGGTTTAAGCTTCTTTTGTGAAATTATTAAACACATAATCATGAAATTGAGTTTTTTTTTTAAATATACAAGACAATATCACCATAACAGTAAACACACATCAACAATTGATAAAGGAGTTCAATCCACCTGGGCTACATCTCCTGGTCCAGCTTCCAATGGTTCGGCATGTTTCATTATGATCTAAAACGGTGTTTACGTACAGTTACAGTGCTCAAATGTCTTCAATACTTGCTCCAACAACTTCAGAGCTATTAAAAACCCATGTCTAGCCTCTTTCCACTCCAAAAAAGGCCAAAAACTTAAGAAGTCATGATCTACCCAAGTTTTCCAACAATTTGTCCTACAAATTTGAACTCCTGCAAACTGTCCTACATTTTTGCCCCTATAAACGCTAACGGGGAAAATTTTCCACCAACATCCGACACAATTTTTGGGATCGCTCAAATGCCCAATGAGGCCTTAAAACCAAATTTTTAATGATATTAATGGTGGGCCGAATTGCTTTGATTTAAAAATCAGACGAGGCTAGGCTAAGCCCTGGCCCTTCTTCCCACCCCTTGTTTCCATGGGCATGGTGACTAGCCCCAGCCCAACTCAAAAAGCGCCACCCTTATACGTTAAATAAAATCTCAAAACATATATAGTAAAGAAATGAATGGTGGCATGATGGTAAGTCTAGTGGTTTGTTGGTGCGAGGTTGCAGGTTTGACCCTTGCCAACCTCACCTTAACCCTTACAAAAATTTTAGCCAATTGAGAGGTGCCACATGGCAACCTTGCACTGGCTAAAATTCCCATGTTTGAAAAATCGATCAGAACTCATTTCTGGGAGCATACGATGTCAATTTTGCACGAAACGAATGCTCCATATTCACAATGACAAGATATATGTGTTCATTCAAGTTCCAAACCAACAACTTTGAATTTTGAGCATAAATTTGATCCACTCAATCATTGGAAATCACATAATCATACTCTCTCTCATTTTTGCGAGCTTCTTGCTTGTTATTCTTGCAACACCTCTCGTCGTTCCTCTAAATCTTTTCATTAAAGAAAGGTATTCCAAATGTGAGCAATTGATCCCAACTAAAGTTGAAACTGACTCGAATAATTTGAGCATGATAATTTCATTACGTCTATACAATTCACGACCATAGATGACTACCTTGCTTAGTGCAGAGCCTCTGGTAGTTAGCCTCAGTGTAAAATCCAATAAATAAGGCTTAACATTTTTTTTTGAACTGTTCAGAATTGCAATTTAAAAAAAATGTAATTTTGGAAAAAGATGAAATTATTTTTTTCAATGCAACAATGTATCAACCACCTTCTAATAAGATTTTCTGAACATTAAATTGTATATGGATTCATGCTCCATAGGGACTCTGTCAGATTTCTGAGGCAAGTTCCATTTTTTTATATCTATTGATAGTACATATTTTTACAGAGTGACCTAGGTAGCCATTTTTCTTGACTCAATTGTGACTGAAGTTTTTTGGAGGATTTGGACATTGAACCCACAAAAGTGGACTGCTTTCACCCACCTAAGAGATATCTAGTGGCTATAAAACCCTATTAGGCCAAAATTGAATATAATAGTCTTTCCTTATGGTGTTTGATTTCTATGAAAATTCCCAATTTAATGGAATTCTAGACTGAAATAATACTACTCAATATAAGGATTCTAAGGCAACACAACACCAACCTCTTGAGATAGACTCTAGCTTCGATCATCTTGGAGGTAGAAGTAAGATTGAGAATGCAAACATCGTTATGCATTTCATCTTCGCTATCAATATTCTTGAATGGTTCAGGGAAAGTCCCATTGGGGCTTTCTTGGGCATAATATTGCAAACATACTTTTGTATTTCAACTTCTTCATCACCCTTATTGGATTTCTCACAAAATATATGCATTAGGGATTTCTTTGGTTGAAAATTGAAAGTGTTCTACTGCTTTAGTAGATTTTTCTTGGGTTGGATATTGAAATCACCATTCTAATGTCCCCCTTCGTCGGTATTGATCACACCTTTTCACTTTTCAACTTTTCCATCATTGTTGTTAAATGGCTCAGGGAAAATATTTGGTGAGAATGGTCGGCATAATAACATCTTGTTCATTCCCTGCGGTGACTCGAACTCAAAACACTCCAAACACTATAAAAAAACCTCTTAAATGGTAGAACTAAACCCCTAATATACATTAAAGAAGGTCAGGTCCAGTTCCGCACATTTTAGATATAATAGTTAAAATTAGTTCAAGGACATAGAAAGTAATGCTCACCATTTCCTCCAAACTCCAACACATGACTTCACCCACCATTATGCCAGTAACTGAAAACATATGTTACTAAATCTAATTACTACCTAAAACGCATATCATATCAACGGTTAAAATTATTTGAATAGATTCAATGGTGGAGAGAAAAATGGTAGACAATTCTTGGCCTGACCATTTTCAAAAAGAAACACCTATCGAAATAATTATATGTAGTTTATGTATATCTGTTGTTTGGTATTTCAAAGAGGCACGAGCTTCTCAATCATAATGATTGAAATGGACCATCACCAAGTATTGAAATCGGTAAAAATAAATCATTTGAAAGATCACCGATTTGCAAAACAAGTATAGATTCAAAGGAAACTTGGAAGTTTTCTTTCGTTTTAGTATTATATACAAATTTTAGTATTATATGCAAATTTGAAAGAATCCTGATTTGCAAGACAGGTGCAAATTCAAGGAAAACTTGGAAATTTGCAATCATTTTACTATAATTATATACACAACAGATACACATAAATTAAATTATATATAATAGGAAAAGAACTATGCGACATGCATGGAAATCTACAATTAAAACTCTTTGATTAAAAAATAAATAAATCTCACATCGATCATTTTTTTAGGTGGGGACTTCCCACAGTAATGTACTCCAATTTTTTTCCAACGGATAACATCAAAATCACTTTAACAAATTTTTGAAATATCAAATTTGTTTGTATAATTTCATAGTAACCAACAGGCCAATTTTTTTCACGGTGGAGTCTTCACACATCGATGTACTACATTGCTTCCCCACTCACAACATCAAAATCAATTTCACAAATTTTTGGAATATCAAATAGGTTTGCATAACCTTGATGAATTTTCATAGTAACCAGCATCGTATTAACATGATTCGATGATTAATGTCATTGATAAGTAAATGATTCTTCATTTCACCTTTAACGAAGCCATCCCATTTCATTCCCTCAATTAAGGTGAAATTAAGTAGTGTCAACTTTTATCACGTTATATTGGTTGATTTCAGTTGGTAAATAAAAGAAATCATATTTCTTTTTTATGAAATTTTATTTGAAATTTAATTAAAAAAAGAGAATATAATAAATTTATATTAATTAAATATACTTTTAAACATGTTAAACTTAAAATATATCTAAAATGAAAATATTACTCAAAAAATGGTATTTGTTTAACACAAACATGAAATATATCTAAATAAAAATTCAAATAATTATACAATCTTAAAAAAATATTATTTACCATTATTAGGTTAAATGGTGATTGTGATTTTAATATGATATTATATTAATGGCTCTTTTAATTGCCTTTTGACATGACATTCCTTGAATGACCCCTTCTGTCTTTTGAAATGACATTCCTTGAATGATCTCTATATCACCAACTTCAACTCAACTCTAATCTCATCCTCTGTTATCCAATTCGATGATCTATAAACTGTCATGGATATTGCACTTGACAGTTCTTCACAACATATCTGATAATAATAGAATAAAATATAGAGTTTCTACACTATTACAATTTTATTAAACATCAAAATCTGTAAATTTAATTGTAATTAGCGCATGCATGTGAATGAAATTTATTTATAAAAATAGAGAACGACGAAATAATCCCACAGACACACATAAGACACAAAATATGCTATGGGAAATCCTTTCAGGAGAAAACACAGTTGGAAGGTGAGTTCGCTTCTCTCTCTCTCTGTCTGGAAATATGGCTCCAGCTACAAAGAAGTAATGCATGTGGCTCGTGGGTTGCTACAGTGCACATATCCTCTAGGTGTGTTCTACCTCCTATCTCTCCTAGCTATCTTTTCTCAACTATGGGAAAACATTCTCTCAATATAATGTTATGCCTCTTCCTCCTAGTGGCTCGGTTATAATATAGATCGATGACCTACTAATGGTTAATTTTGACTACATCAACTCTTAACAAGAGTTACAATATAGAATCCTCTAGAGTATTTTACATCACAAACATGTGGTTAGCAAATTTTCCATGAATAATGGGCGCTGATGCGGCATCCTCCCAAACTATACGTGTGAAAACAAGAAGGTCAACTTTTGAGTAGCATAACTTTTGCATATATACTCTGATTGACATGATTCATGTGTCGTTGGAAAGGTCTCTCTGTGTAGAATAGCATGAAATTTTTTTGCACTCAAAAGAAAATAATTCACCCCAAAAAATGTCGTTTGATACCTCAAAATTCTCTCGGAAGGTTTCAAACCCTGTTTCACCAAACTCGATCCCGCCGGTAAAAATGGTCCTGTGAGTTTATTCCTCCTCTTCTTCCACTCCAAATTCATAAATATAGATGACAAGAAATATAATGATCGAATTCATATCATTCAATGTCAATCTAAGGGTTGATTTCTCGTGGGTCTTCATATATCTCATGAATTCAACATCAGGGAACAACGAACAATAGTTTCTCTATCATGATATTCTATTATCTCAGTTTTGAATTATCTTCCAAGGATTTTAAGCTATTTAATGAAAATTAAGATAAATTAAAAAATAAATTTGGAAATTTTGTACATCAAATACTTTGATTTCTTATATTATGATACTTTCATGAGAGGTGGAATCAAACTTCTATACATTTTTGTTATGGTCATTATGTTAGCATTGAAGAATTTTTATTATTGTAAGTATATATTTTATCAATTTTTTGGAAAATTTGGGTTTACAACATTGTCGTTATTATCAATCCATTTTGGAAATTGGTGGGGTCATAAACCTAAAATATTGTGGAGCATAATGTTTATAACTGAATTCACAATAGCATTGTATTTGTTTCATTTGACTAAATTAGGTCACTTGATACGCTAATAAACAATGTTATATATATATATATATATATATATATATATATTTTGAAAGACTCATGGATATGCCCTCACTTTTCCGAACATAATTTGTTTTATAAAAGTCAAGATAGATGGAGGTTTTCCATTTCAAGAGTTAAGAGTGACAAATTGGAATTGGATCTATTTAGTTGCAATAAAAACTTGAACATATAGACTTCACTAAAACTAGGTTTTACAATAATCAATTAGTCCACAATTTTTTGTTGTCATATAATTTAAGAAAATATTCAAAGGCAGGGGAAAGTAATGCATTCCTCAAGTGATCAAAGTTAAATTAGTTATGCCATGTTTAAATATTTTCTAAGGCAATGGAAATAAAATTTTCAATTATTAAGAAATTATGAAGGTTTTCGACTTAGTGTTGTCTTATTTTCATTCTGTCATCCAACAAGCACTGATTTACATGGAAAATTTTTAGAATTGAAGAAAAAAGTGCTCAAGCCACCAATGAAGTCTGAGTCACCTAATCTCAATCCCATCCTGCCATTTTTTTCATCCATCCATGAAGTTTTCGAAACCTTTTATTTGATTGAGTTGCATGAGGCCTTTCCAAGCTTTTGGATCCCACAATATTCATTTGATAATAGGTCGTTTCCCCAAGAAATTATTTTCATTGATAAGTTTCATGGGGTTTGATGTATGTCTACATGAACGTAACACGGTTGTTGATTTGGGATTTTAGGATATATGAAATTAGGAATTTAATCTATATAGTGGATTAGTGAAATGAATATTTCATTTCTAAGATTGTTTTTGTTATAAAATCAGTGTGTTTTTCACGTATTTATTGTTCTATTTTGTGTTTCATTGTGCTTATTATTTGCATGTTTTTTTGGAATGTACCAAAGCAAGAAGTATTTTATTGCAAAATACAATTTAAGTGAAAAAAACAAGTATTGGGTAGATGTTGTTAAAGGCAAAACATTTCTAATGTCTGATTAGGTAGAATTGTAAGGAGGAAAGAGAATAATTTCAACCAATAGTTAGGCTAATGTTATTAAGGAACTAAAGGTACATGTAGTAAAGAGGTAAATTTACACTATGATGTGGAGCAATGGTGGGCATATTTTGAATCTGCAAGAGGCCTGGGCCTTGATTTCTCTATAAAAAATTCATTTGGATCTTAAACACTGATGTATAGATTTAGAAACTGCAAGTGGTTTGAAGGTTTTTCCAAGGAATAAAGTTGTTGTGTAGAGTTGTAAAGTAAATCCTAAGAAGATAGTGGTTGAAGAAAAGTATCAACTAGGGAGAATAGTAATGGGTTGAATGAAAAACAAATAACAAGGAACCTATTAATAGAAATATTTCTTAGAAAACGAATATGGACCTCTCGGGGAAGGAGTTGATATATATATATACACATATATATATATATATATATATATATATATATATATATATATATATATATATATATATATATAATTAAGGTGTATGAAAGAGGTCGTAGGAGTTAGACCAATTAAGAGAATCGTAAAGGAAAAAGCATAAAAAAAAGTCAATTTGAAGTTTAGAAAGCCTTTAAATTGGGTGAAATGAATGTTCAAATGATTTATATCAAGAAGGATTAGAAAGAGGAGGAAAAAATGAAGAAAGTTCATAAAACAAAGTCATAATAATAAGAGGAAAAAATTACGAAGATGTTAATAGTTAAATCTTTGCAAATTGAGGAATCTTATTAGGTATAAAAAAACATACTTTCAAGTCGAAATATAGAAAATGAATTGTAAATACCCCCCATTAGCTAATATGGGTAATGAATGAAATGGTGGTGTTATTAAGACCATTATTTGTGCACCTGAAGAAGGCGAATTGTTGGAGGTTCCTTAGGGAATAAAATTTTATTTGGTAATTTTCTTATCGATTAAGGAAATTAGTAACAAGTGGGCACATTAGTTGGAGATAATGAAGCAATGAGTATATATTGAGATAAACCATGAAGAAGAACCTCAAGCAAGATTGGGTCAATTTAAGGGTAACATAGTAAGTTGACAACAATGTAGGGTCATAGATTGAGAAAAATTTCTATGTAGAGTATTAGAAATATGTTTTCATTGATGGAAAGGTAAAGAAGATAAAAGAAAAAGCAGATATGGTTGCAAGAAGAATGAAGATTAACTCAAAGAATGGAAAATGCAAAGATGGAGAAGGTGCAATTACCTTGAAACCAATTTTAGTGCACCAAATCATCTCAAAAGGACTTGGAACCCACTCAGATGGATAGAGATCTAAAAGAGCTTTTTAATGATATATTGAATTTCAAAAAAGGCTTCCTGTATTAAACGTTATTTCCAGTCAAATTCAGTAAATCCAAAGTCAAAAAATAGCAAAGCTAATTTGTTGAAGGACTGATTTGAGAGCAACTTAAGTTTGGAATTATTTCCAAACATAATGGAATATTTTAGCGGAGAAAATAACTAGTGGTCTGGGAAAACATGGCTTACAACGAAACAAATGCTTGTGTTCTTATTAGCTAGTGTGAGTGCCCATTTAACACGTAAAACCAGTGAAGTTTCCCCAGATGATATCAATAGTGTGCATAAAGGGAACAACTTGGATAACATAACCCTGGGCGGAGGTGGACAGTCCACATAGTGACGACAAAATATTTTATTTGCACAGTTCAACAGCATGTGGTCCCCATAGCCATGTCACCCCGAGAGGACTTCCAGGGAAGAAAAAAAGTGCACGCACAAGGATTATGCCGTAACGTAGGGTTGGGGAACATGGTGAAAGGACAAGTGTTGCACTAGTTAAATATGCGTAAGACCCTTATGCACTAGAATGGGTCGTCAGGTAATTTTGGCATTTATGTCAAATAAAGAATAACGCTAAAGTTTAAAATAAACATGCATGAATGATTCGACAACCCCGATAGTGGAAAGAACATATTTGGAGGAAGATTTGGCAGTTTGGATAAACTTGGCAATGTGCCAGATTTAGAGAGACACCGCTAAATTCTGAAAATTTCCATAACAGTAAAATTGAGCGGTTAAGCTCATTTTTTCTAATAGAAAAAGGTGAAGAGAGTTAGAAGTCTTGAAGAGCATATTCTGATGACTTGACAGAAGCAATACAAAGGAAAAAAATAAAGATTCATGAAAGCATTAAAGTGCAAAATAACTTAATTTAAAGAATTAAAAATATCAATTATAATTCTATAAAAGCATAATTGAAATTGGAATATTAAAAACGATGAATGTATGGCGAGTGTGTGAGATGGATTGATGTTGTTGAGGTGTTTGATTTTTTGTTTAGTAATTAGAGATTGGTTGAAGGTGTTTTTATCGTGGTTTTGGTGGTGATTGAAAAGAGAAGTTTATTTGTTTATGTAAGGAAGTGGGCTTCATGTTTTGAGTATGAAAATTGTATCAAAAATGAATCATTGAGGTTAGGAAAGTTGTAGCTTGCAAGGTAGGTATTGTAGCTCCTTCCAACAATTTGGTAAAAGTTAGGGGTTGGAGTTCCTTTCAATAATAGCTAATAAACTAGATGTTGTACCTCCTTTTAGTTGTAGTTGATAAATAAGGGAATAGTTCCTTCCTACTTTGGTTTTAGCGGATAACTTTGTAACAACAAGTCGGGCTTTCCATTATGAATTAAATTGGAGAAATAATTTGAAGAATCATTGTGTACTACTGCTACTTATGTTGATTTTCCATTCTGCTACTTATGTTGAATTTTTCCATGCTCATCTAAATAATTGCTGAAATATTTCTTAGTGCCCTAATATCTTGTACAAGTGAAAGAAAATTGTTACATTTCGACAATACTAATTTAAATTCCTCTCGGTGTTGTTCTAGTTTCTAACATAGTGAAAAGAGACTTCCAAGAACTCCGGATGAGAGAAAATAATAGCAAATTTGGTTAAAAGTTGAAAAGAGATGATCATTCCAAAATCATTATTTTTTACCTAAATATGAGAAATTCCTATAAGACATTACTACTAGAGTAATTGATTCGTAAACTACCAAGAAAAAACACCCTACCATTCTTTTACAACATATCCACCTTATATTATCTTTTGCGTTCCCTTCCCCACTTTGGAGGTGTGCTAGTATTCCCTTCCCCCACTTTGGGGGTGTGCTAGTATTTGCTTAGACAACGGTTACAATATTTAGGAGAATAGCAGGACGTCACTCACGTCTTTCCTTTGTTTTTGTATATGCTCGTTGGTCTCCTTACCAGTCATAATTCAAGACACCATTCCTTAAGGGAGCGTGGGTCGAGGAGAATGAAGAGGCCACAATGAACCTTATGGCTCGTGGGTCTAGCAAGTAGCCTATGAGGTCATTGGTATTTACGGTGAGTAGACATCCCTAATTAATACACATCAAAGAACAAATTGCCACCGATGACACTGAAATTTGAACTTACAAGGGTATAATGAACAACTGGGACATTGATGAGGAGAAAGGAAATTAGATATTAGATATAAGGAATTTACGAACCCAAGATATCAAGTATTAAAAGACAGTGGAGCTTTATTAACATTGGGATGATTTTGTAAGAAATACATGAATCTTGAAAATAAGTTCTGCTACAAGAGCATGAAGTCATGCTCCAACTAAAAGAAATCAACTCCAACACTTCCTCCTCTTAACCATGGTCAAGCATGTTGGAACCATAAGCCCTCTCCTAGTACTAAAAGAAATCAACTCCAACACTCTCTCCTGTTAACCATGGTCAAGCATGATGTTGCAGATGGGAACCATAAGCCCTCTCCTAGTACCAATTTCCATACAGTTGACTAATAGTTAGGATGTTTAGACTTTTAAAATTTTGAAATATTTTTTTATAGATTTTATTGTTTTCAAATCTATATTTATATTGGTAGTCTTTTCAAATCTATATTGCTATCTAATGAGGTAGTTTCCTAATCTATATTGCTATTGCTAAATTTGTTGGAAAAACAATGGACATTTGGGCTAGATTTTCATAAAATATGGGAAAATTTTAAAAAAATCTCAAGATTTTGGATGCCCCAAGGTTTTTCATGGTGTTGAATCTATTTCCACCATCAAAAACAAGATTCACACTCCTACTATTAATTTTTTTGGGGAAAATTTGGCTAGATTCAGACTAACTTTTGCATCGGGAAAATTTGCCCCTTAATAAAGTCATTTATAAATATTTATGTAAATATAACTTTAAAACTAACCTAAAATTATTATATTTGGATGTATAAAAAATTTTAATATACGTTTTTATTATTATTTAATTTCTATCCATATATTAATTATTTCAATAAATCTCTTTATCTTGAAATATAATTTCCAAAATTTTAATTTCGTTATAAATAATTATTATAGATGATAAAGATTTAAGATTCTAGTCAATTAACTTTAAAACAATAACATTAAATAGTTATATTATTTTTTTTTAATTAAATTATATAAATATTATATTCTTCATTATTTAATTAAAAAAAATATTATTTTAAAATAAAACTTTGTTCATTACCCTTTGAGCGAGTTTGATTCATGTTGCGATGTAAAACGTTAAAATTTTGAAACACAACATTGAAATGTGCAGAAATGAAATTACTCGATTTCTACAACATTATGGAATCAAAATTTCATGTCGGTAGTGTATAACGGAGGGAACATAACAGCGGGATTTTCCCAAAAGGAAAATCGTAAATCTGTGTGGTCTAATTATTGTTTTAGAAATTTTAGTTTTAATTGGAGTTGTTTATTGAGGTGGAGGAATTGTTTGGACTTTTAAAAGTGGTTAGAATTTGGGCAAATTTTTTAAAGAAATCTTGTAATTACAATGTTTGAATCATGTTTTTGATAGTAGAAATAGATTTAGCACCATCAAAAACTCTACAACGCTCAAAATATTAAAGTTTGCTAGCTATAATTTTAATTTACAAAAAACTCTTTAAGATTTTCTTAAAATTTTACCTAAATTTCCATATTTTTAAAGAAAAACAATCAGTTAAAATAAAACCAACCATTTTAATCGGGTGAAATAAATGTTAGAAATGTTTATATATAGATTTAATATTATAATAAATGAAATAGGGCGTTTTAATTTGGTGAAATAAATGTTAGAAATATGTATATATAGATTTAATATTATAATAAATGTCTGAGGTATTGAGAATATGAAGAGTTTAGTATTCAAATTTGTCAGTTTGTTGAATTTGTTGAATTTCTACCCAATTTTAAACCAATTTGAAAAAATAATATGAGAAAGGTGTGAATTCAATAAATCTCTACCCAATTCTGAGCCAATTCGAAAAAACAATTGTGAAAAATTCTGGCAAACGTAACGGCATAAATCTGTGCACCAATTACGCACAACGATCTAGATTCTTTGTTGGAGTCGGCATGGCCTCACATGGGAGGGATTTTAAAAGGTCACAAGACTCTGCATCTCCTGGTTTATAATAATCCTATTCTGGGAAAATGAGTCACAATAACTTAACTTAAATGACCAACTCATTCTTCTAGAAGGTCACTACATAAGATGAGTCACAATAACTTAAATGACCATCTCATTCTTCTAGAAAGTCACTGAAGATATAGATCACCGATTTATTATGCGGAATTTATTTTTTATACGACGGTCATGAACCATGTGTTATCAGTATTGCCTTTTTAATACAATATTATCATAGTTTCCATTATTCGTTGCAACACCTTTTGTGTTAAAATGATTTGTCTAAATGTAAATAATTGTAGCATGTTGTCAGCATAATTTAGAATTTCGGATTCTGTAAATTGCGTATAATCAGGATTTAGTATTGTGGAGATTTATATAAGGATTGTGTACATTTATTGTCATTGGAATTTGGGATTTTGAAAATTTAGTATAAATTATTAATACTGTGATTAAGTTGGTGTAAATTCAATTGAATATTAGAAAAACATAATATTGAAATTAATCATCAATATCAATTAATTTTTTTTTAATATTTTAATAATGAAATGAAAACAATTAGTTCTCGTTTATAGTTTTTTGCAATTTAATTTTTTTCTTATTCAAATTGATACTGAGTTGACCCTACTTTCCAACAATTTTATTGTTGAAAAGACAATGTCAAGAAACAGATGCTAGTATATTCTCACAACTTTCTCTATGTTTTTGAATGCATCACATTCCAAAATGAAATGTTTTCCCCATACTTGCAAAATGTACACACCAGTTCTTCCCAATCTTCTTTAAGTTTTTTCCATCATTGCGTTTAGCAATAGGAACCTCTGAATGTTGGCTCTCCCTTCAATGTACTCTTTTGGTTGGAGATCACACTTAGGGTTGAATACTTCAATGTAATATGTCTTCTTCTTTCTACCTGTTCTTAATTGAGCAATAAGGACCTTTGTACTCTATATAATGTTGACTCCAATATACTCTTTTTGTTGGAGATTATAGGTAGGGTTGAATTTCTTAATGTAGTACTTCTTCTTTCTACCCAACTCTTATCCTCATACCTGTTTAGGAAACTTCTCCATAACAAAATTCTTTAGCTCCTTGCTATTTGTGGGACAAACATTGAGATAGATATTTCACTTTTGCACCCATGTGTAGTTTTGTCTCATCCATGTTTTTTCTCCTTCACTCATGACTTCATTGAAGATTACATTAGGCACTCTCATTTGTTGCATTCTTTTTAGATATCTTATGAGCCCCACCATAGCAATTATTTAGATAGAGGTTAGAGCATATTAAACCATGGCACTTATCTCATAAGGCACAAAAACCACCATTACTACAACATACATAGGGGGTTTTAAGACAATATTTAAGACAATTTTTGGCAAATTGTCTTAATTTATTAAAGAAAACTTGTGATTGTCTTAAATATTGTCTTTGCCAGTGTCTCAAATTAATCTGCTTTTTAAAATATCGGTTTCTCTATAAAGCTAATATATAACACAATCATTTTTGTCTCTCCAGAGACAATTTCATTTTTGTCTCTCCTAAGACAATAGTTGCACTACAACACAAAGGGGGGTTTTAAGACAATTTTTGGGTAAATTGTCTTAAGTTGAGACAATTTCATTTTTGTCTCTCCAAAGACAATAGTTGGAATTAAAGACATATTGTCTTTATGGAGACAATGTCTTTAATCTTATCTATTGTCTCTGTAGAGATAATATAAAACAATGAATCCAGAAAAATATCTCACCATTAAAATAAATCAATATAAAAAATTTAATTAAAAAAATCAACAATATCATTGAATAATTCATGTTAGGGTACAGTGGAATCGAACCACCAACCTCCTGCATGGCAGGTGCTCTTTCAATGAGCTAGCACCCTTTAAAGAATTATGTGAGGAGTTATAAGTCATGACAAGTATAGGACGAGGAGGCAAAGAATCTGCCATCAATAAGAGCTCCAACATCTTTACACCCACATAAGATTTCCCTGTTTATTCCATGGCCAGGCACACATATGAAAAAAAAATAGGTCTAGAAAACTCAATAGAGATTGTCAATTTCTGCAGTTGTTATGCACCCAATTAGGCAATTTAAATATGGGTATAATAGAATAGTGATCATAAGAGAAATATAAAATTCTTCTAGGAGAACTTATGACTCTTGGAGCAGCATGCACAGAGCATAGAAAATTGGAAATACTTCAAAATGACAACCTAACATGAAGATTGGGTAACCAAGGCACCCTAAACTAGTAGAACTAAATATAAAACATGTCAGAAAACAATAATTAGGAATATAAAATTGGAAATTAAAAAGGCAAAACCAAGAAACACATAAATGAAGAGTTGATATGCAAGTGATCGTTAAAGTGACAAACTTACTCCTGCTTAAATGGATACACATCCAGATCTTATCATGGTTTATCTTTGGATTCTAATAGTTTGCATATGGACAAGAAGAAAAAGGTCGATAACACCTTCCATAAAATAAGTTCGACTTTGTCTAGGGCCTAAAATATTAGGGTTGATGTGCAGATCGATTATACCACTTAAAAATGAACTTTCGAGGCAATTAACAGTTTTTTGCATCTATCAAATATATCTCCAATTGTAAATGAAAACTGATAGGTTTCTCAGTTTTGAGCTCAGCATTTTATTAGAAGGAAATGCAGGAACGCCTTACACTTGCCATAAGCTAAGCGCACAAGTTTGACAAAGAATAACACCTAAGCATTCAAGTACTGAAATGGAAGGAATAAAGGAAGCTCAGTGATCTATAAATGTTTCAAAATCATAACCACAAAAGAAGCATCAACCTGTATATTGCATTTATACTCCAACCATTGCCCATCCCAAATAAAAAATGTGAGATGCCATCTATTACTTTTATCATAATTTTGTCAAACCACATCAAAAGAGAAGGCCAACAGATCGGAGGATAACATTTTATTTGTCTTGTAATCAAGAAACATAACAAGCCAGCTCACTTTACTCCCCAACAATAAGACCACACCGTGTGCAGTATGTCTGGTTGAAAGATTATCTCAATAAATTACAAATGCATGATATCAATAGTTACAACAACAGGTCGCCAAGAGCTGTTACTGGGAAATGGATATATATATAGAGAGAGAGATGTGGGGCCATTTCTCATACCGTTCATTGATTCTGTGAATAATTTGACCCTTTGGTTCCACTGAATAGTGACTTTGAACCAAGATAAAAAGAAAAGATATGAAATATTTTTTTTCTTGATGACCACCTCAATGGATCAAAATAGAAAATTAAATCAGAATGTCCAATAGATGTAGCCAAAAAGCCTTAATGAATATATACACTTCTAGGAGTTGAAACTAGCATACAATATATAGGCTATAGCCTGTCAACCAATTCCATTAATTTTACCAAACCAGGTATATGCATCATCTAAAATCAACTTACCATATCAAACTAAAACGTTGATATTTGTGTCATCCACAAGGTAAATATCAGGGATCACTTGTATCAGTAAATGGAACATCAGTCAAGAGTTGATCTCATAAGAGAAATAAGAGAAAAAAAATTATTTTGGAAGTTGCTTTGAAATACATGCAATGAAGACATTCTTCAGATCCAGATCCAATGGTTGGACTGAAGGGTATCTATTTCGCAAAATCGCCCAGATCCAATGGTAATACTAAAGGCTATCTATTTGGAAAAATCACCCAAAGACTTGCACCCATCTCATACCTTTTTTGCCATCACATTCAGGTGAGGCAAACAAGGCAAACTGTAGAGGGAATGGAAACCTGATGGATGACATAATATTCCGTTGACCTCACTTCTGAACCAAGGCCCCAGTGGTGAATTAGTGAGAAACTGTAGCATATAACAGATTATTGTAGTTCTCACACAAATAAATTAACGTTATTGGGAGATATTTTCCTAATTCATAGAGTAACTCTTCATCACTCTTATCTATAGTACAATTTAGGTTCTAATATAGTTTTAAAGAACGGTAAAAAATAGTAATTTCACATAAATTGCAAATAAATTTTGATTGACTGAACATAATTCTGTGATATCTGATGCTATGGAAATAACACACTTGAGGCTACCAAAAGATAAAATTTCACAGTATTTGGTATGAAATTCTTAAAGCTACAATCCATACAAGTTTGACTTCTAAGAATGGTCAGTAATTATAGGTCTCTATATATTATGTACAACTCCAGTTTCGTTTATCCAAATTAAGTGTGATTAGGAAGACATTTTAGAGTGTTTCTGGTGGAAATTTCGTAGGAATTGACATAGAAATTGGAGATTTACTATTAATAAATGCCGGCTACTTATCTAGAAATGTTATAAACAATACATCAGCGTAAATTAGCTATAGTTTTGATTGGAATATCCAAATTAAGTGATTCAAAGAATATTTTGACTGAATATTCTCATGTGTGTCAGCTGCTTGTCCAGTCATTGAAGACTTGTAAGCAATACGTCATCTTAAATTATGTCTACATTTTGAATGGGATTATCCAAATCAAATTATTTAAATTATGTTTGGAATAGGACACACATGAGAATATTCAGTCAAAAACTTGGACCATTTTGTATGGAAATTACAACGATAATTAGAGGAACCTATTACAAAATGTGACAACCTAACATCAATACCAGACCATGGTTTTTATAAGACATGACAAGTATAGGACCAGGAGGCAAAGAATCTGTCGTCAATAAGAGCTTAAACATCTTTACACCCACATAAGATTTCCTTGTTTATTCCATGGCCAAGCACACATATGCAGAAAAAAAATAGGTCTAGAAAACTCAATAGAGATTGTCAATTTCTGCAGTTGTTATGCACCCAATTAGGCAATTTCAATATGGGTATAATAGAATAGTGCTCATAAGAGAAAAATAAAATTATGCTAGGAGAACTTATGACCCTTGGAGCAGCATGCACAAAGCACAAAAAATCGGAAATACTTCAAAATGACAACCTAACATCAAGATTGGGTAACCAAGGCACCCTAAACTAGTAGAACTAAAGATAAATCATGTCAGCAAACAATATTTAGGCATATAAAATTGGAAATTAAAAAGGAAAAACCAAGAAACACATAAATGAAGAGTTGATATGCAAGAGACCGTTAAAGTGACAAACTTGCTCCTGCTTAAATGAATACACATCCAAATCTTATCATGGTTTATCTTTGGATTTTAATAGTTTGCATATGGACAAGAAGAAAAAGGTTGATAACACCTTCCATAAAATAAGTTCGACTTTGTCTAGGGCCTAAAAGATTAGGGCTGATGTGCAGATCGATTATACCACTTAAAAATGAAATTCCGAGGAAATTAACAGTTTTCTGCATCTATCAAATATATCTCCAATTGTAAATGAAAACTGATAGGTTTCTCAATTTTGAGCTCAGCATTTTATTAGAAGGAAATGCAAGAACGCCTTACACTTGCCATAAGCTAAGCGCAAAAGTTTGACAAAGCATAATACCTAAGCATTCAAGTACTGAAATGGAAGGAGGAAAGGAAGCTCAATGATTTGTAAATGTTTCAAAATCATAACCAAAAAAGAAGCATCAACCTATATATTGCATTTCTACTCCAACCATTGCCCATCCCAAATAAAAAATGTGAGATGCCATGGTACAAAAACCTACAATGCTAGTGTGATATAAGGTGGAAAAATTAAGAAAGTTGTTATATCCACATATTAAACAGGTTTTGAGCATCTACTCAAATATATCAAAGCAGATGAATAAGAGACAACATACGAAAACTGTTCACAGAAGATATTCAAACATGTTCATGTAAAGACACAGATTAGATTATTTAATATCTAACAGAGAATTCAACCATACTTGCCATCGAAAGGGTAGAAACAACAATATGTAAAAGGAAAGCTAGTTTGTGCATTTTAGGAGGTTCTGTTTTTTCTGTTGATATTGAACACTGTAATGGAAAAATTGAAATTCAGATGAATTCACAACATCATTGGAATTTCTACACTAAAAGTGTCACTAAAAATTTATCCATTTCTTTCGAAAACTTACCCTGGTATGGAATGCCAAAATGTAAGTTGCATATGTCTAGCAGCAGATGTAAAAGTTACTCCAACAATCAGCATCACTACTTCCAACAATGAATCATGGGAACTCTGAAAATAATAATTAATTGCTGTCATTATTCAATAAGTAAACACAAACTCCACTTAACCATGCCCTAACATAAACCAGAGAATATTTGCAGCAAAATGAAACAAGGAAACAGAATGTTAGTCAACTAACGATTACAATAATTCCTGCACTTATCAAATGAATAATATGAAAGGCATATTTTATAACTTGTTACTTTCAGTTCATCATGGAAAAGAGGCTAAAAACTGCAACCAGCGTTAGTATCTAGTCTCATGTATGGTACTAAGGCTAGATGTTACTAGAAAGCACATGACCCCACTGAAGGTAGCTTTAGTGATGACCACAAGGGACACTGGCTTTCTTGCAGATACTATCTAAGATAAAACTAACTTCTGGTCCTTGAGTAATACCTTAAACTTCTTCTGACTTGATAAGAGCTCGTTCTCCTCAGACATAAGGAAACATTTTTAGACCCTATTACCCCTTTTTTTAGCAGGGGTACCCATAGTAAAATTTTTTCATTATCACTTGTTTTCTGATGAACATGGTAGATTGGTGACATATAGTAGTCTTACTTGATAGGTTGGTTGAATTCTGATCTTTTGCCACTTTCACATTTCCAAAGGAAGTTCAGGTTGTTTAAGGCACTGATCACACCTCCCAAGGCAGTTTTGGGTATTTTTGTGGACAATTGGACACCTCCTATGCATGCCATGTAGAATATCCTTTAGCACTATTCTAGTTGTCACTTTATAAGCTAATGTGTCTTATATTGAGGGATAATTTGCACCTACAACACATGTGACAAAAAATTTGGGTACTTTTGATGACTTGGAGGGGTTGTATGGATGATGTGTTAGTCTCTTAGTGTGCTTGGATGATGTGGATGTTGCTTGGGAAAGATATCTTGAAGAACAAGCAAGTTCGAATAAGGATTAATTCAGAAATACAAAGTTTTATGAAAAACTCAGATTTGTGTGTTTCAGGATGGGGAGGGGGCTTTTTTATTTTCAAAAGTTTGGGGTTTAGGTTTCCATTCCTTTTTACATTTAAAAAAAAAATCTTTTATGTTTTCATTTGTTTATATAATTTTTTTTAGAGGATGTGATGGCATGACATTTGTGACAAGCTACAAATTGATCTTGAGCAGAACCTCCAGTGCTTCCAAACTGAAATGTATCCCATGTGGATCTGGATCTATGGAAATGTTGATCCTAGATCCTCCACAAGTGGATCTTGTAACATAGGATTTTAATGCTTAGTATGAAAATGCTAAATGCAACTGCCATCCAACCACTTATAATGAGAAAAGCATGCTGGGCCTACTTAGTACCAAGGTTAGGCAGTTGCAATCCCTTTACTTAGTGAAAAAAAATGTACTAAATATCTATGACCTCTGATATGTGGCATTGACCTTTCCCTGTTAAGCTTCAATTGTCCTTTATGGTAATTTTGGTTGCAAGGATTTGTATTTACATTGCAATTGAACTTAAATGAAATGTAAAACATAAAATCATATGCAAACGACATAATAAATCTATTATATAAATTGTATAGACACGAAACAGTGTTGGAGACAACAAGTTATAATAAATTATGGTTTATGGCATATGCACCTTTAATTAGATATATTGTTAAGTACAAATGTGAAACACACTTAAAAATAAACCGGTAGTATACACTGAGATGGAAGGATGGTAATCCTGCATATCTCTTTATTTTGATTATTCACTTTGCTCAACCTCTGTTATACCCAAGTTATAGGAATGGGGGACAGGGATTGAATTTCTAGCATAGTTGGGAGATTCCCCCCAGTATTCGTTGGTTTGGAGAATGGTAATGGAAATAAACCCTTTTTCCTCTTCCCCCCACCTTGCAAGTCATACACTTGTTGACTGGAAAAAAACAAACAGTACATCCTTAAGACTTCCCTCTAAAGCTTAAATAGATCGACGAGGGTAATCATACTCTGGTTAGGCACAGGAGACAACCTCATCTATAATTCTATCCCCTGAATCAGACAAGTTTACAAAAATGCAGAAAATTATGACTATCCCAGCATGGGTTGTACAAAAACCAAAAACATAGAAAAAATATGTGCTGAGCCAGAATTGAAAGATACAGTTCCATAATAAATGTATTGATAAAGTCAAGCAATCATTGAACCAAACCATGTAAATAGGGTGTTCCAAATGGCAGAGTTTGAATCGAAAGATACAGTGCAAGAATTACATTTAGGCATATTTCAATATCGAGCTAATTTTACTCAAGCCCTTATGTTAGCATCCATGGAAAGCAAGGGTTTGCATTTAAACAAGTTCATATTACTGAGAATTGCACTGTGAGAGATGAACTCGCAAGTAAATGTTCAAAAAAAAAACCCACATTATGGTTCTATAATATCCCCGCATGTTGACTTCCAGGGACTCAAAATACACCTTAAAACCCATTCAGATGCACACGGCGGTGACAATGTGTGAGCAAATGGAAATTTACAACGCATTAGATGCACAACTGGAGCCCAAACCAGACATATAATGAAAAAATAATGAGAAATTAATAACACCGCACATGCATTAAAAGTTTCTTTCACAAGCCCGCGATTAAAACTCACCTCTTCTTTAGATCCCGTGCCGTAGAAAGCCGCAACAGTGGCATCAAGAAGGGGGACGTCAATGGGCTGTGAGAGGTCCAGAAGCTTTTCGGCCATGGTGTTCTTTTAAGAGTATCCGGCCAGCCAAAATCGCAGGGTACCTACTGTTGGAATCCTTTTAATGTTTGCTTCAGAGGTTGAAATCCTTCACCTGACCTCAAACCCTCGAGCATAGCATAAACCCCAAAACATGGCCAAAATACGCAATCTAGGCATTAATATGCAGTGAAAAAACAACTCTGACTAGCTAAAGGCCGAATCTAGTCATTTTAGTCCTTCTATCGCTTTACGCTCCCGTGTTTCCCTAGTTTTCCTCCTGGCTCTCTGCGACCTGAGAATAGCTTGGCCCTGTGTGTAATTTTTAATGCTGTGTTTGCTAGTCCTGTCACTGTCGCCCTTTACACAAAACCAGAATATTAACTTTAATACGAGGCCAAGGTAGCATAGGAGGAATATGTCAAAAATATATATAAATAAATAAATAAATTATATGTTTTTTTACTCAAACAAATATCCCCTTTGAAAGGCTTTTTTTCTTTCCCCTAGCCCCACTTCTTTCTCGAGTTTAACTCCCCTAGTCACCATATGGTGTGAGTGACTCCCCTTGGTAAATATTCAATCACATGACATTAGCCTAACGTTTGGCGTAGACTAATATGCTATAATTTCCTAGCAAAAGTCTATTTCCAAAAGTAATGTTTGCAAAGAATCAATGCTCGTGTTGTAGGGGGTCTCTTCGGAGCTTAAAATTTATTAAGGGTTTATCTCATGTGTTTTTGAAATGGTATTTGGCGGCCCTTTAAGGGTAGGTGGATTGTCATGTTCAAGGCTATTTAATAGGGTGAAGGGATAAGAGTTTGTATGTATGTTTTTATATATATTTTTGGATAAGTGAGTTAATTAGGGGATAGGTTTTTTATTTTGGATAAGTGAATTAATAAGAGTTTTTATGTATGTTTTTATATGTATGTATTTTTGGATAAGTGAGTTAATTAGGGTTTAGGTTTTTTTTAATTTTCGATAAGTGAATTAATTAGGTATAGAAAAAAAATTAAAAATAAAAAAAAATAAGTGAGTTAATTAGTGGATAGATTTGGTTTTATGGATATTTTAATTTTTTAAATGAAGTGTTGAGAGGGATCAAATCTTTTAAGATGCAAAAAAAAATTGTAGTGTAAAATTTAAGGAAAGGTTTGCACCTTGATTCTAATATTTAAGATGGATTTATGTTGGCTCTTTATGATATTATTTATATTGTATGTAAGTTTCACACACACACACACACACACACACACACACACACACATGTTTTTATTTTATATTTTTATATTATTATTACATACGCATAATTTTTTTCCAAAACTAATGTATAGTGAAGTTACCATATTCAGTCGCCGTATGGGATGGGAAGAGACGAGATGTGTGGGAGTCAGTATTGTCTGTTTTCCTAGCACTAATTGGAGGGGACATGCATGCAACCCCCCCACGGGTTGTTAGTGCCAAAAGGTGGCTAAGAGACGTCCAAGCCGCAACATTATTATGCTTTGATGTCTTCCTCTCAAGTCTATAATTATCATGCTTATGAGCATTATAATTACATTGCCCCTGCACGCCTCCATGATTGTTTCAGCCTTTTTGAGCTCTAGATGTCTTGTGTTGCAATGATTTCGTTTCCTGAATGGGCGGCTTCAACAGAGCATCCTCCACATTCTGTTGTCTTAGCTGGCATTATATTTTATTGTTTCCCTCCACTCTTCCATCATGAATGGACATGTGGCATCCAGTGTCTCAAGGTTACCCCTCTTTTCTTTGGCCTCACTTCACATTCCCCTCCCCCTCAGTCGTGCACCCCTAAGGAATTTGTCTCTAGTTTATGGAACCCTTCTAATCCTACTCACACACATTGGTTCCTTTGCGATGTTTTAGTTTATCTGTCTTTAGTAGACCTGACAACTCTCGTTATAATTTACCTCTCATAAAACTTCGTCTTTGCCTCTGGGTGTCCACCATGCAACAATCAAAGAGAAAGAAGTAACATGATTCTTGATGTATTGTTAAAAATTTCACATTCAAAATAGCCATGCAATTTTCACATATTGTTTCACTACTCTTAGCAGCTGAAACAAAATCAGGAATAAAACCAGGCCATCTACTTGGCCATTCATGCTTCAACACCTACAAAATTGGCAGCATTGTTTTAGCATTATCTATTTAATCAAGAAAAGAATAAGCATCCTAGTATTTACTATTAACCTTTCAATCACCTACACCCTGGAAAATGGGATACATGTTCAAAACGTAGGAAGAAAAGCTGTCAATATCTAGAAATTACTTACAAACAACACCCTCTCAAAGAACATGGAAAAGCTAATAAATTTACAAAAAAAAGAAGAGCAAAGGATAAATATTTAAGCAAACAAACAAACGAAATGAACATGCACAATGGTTTAAATAATTAACCAAATAAACCATAGACAATACCACATTTATATTTTCCTTTCTAGGATACACTTAACTCCCTTAAGATGAAACTAAATGAAGATAAGACACATGGGAAATAACACATTGATCAATGCAAACAAAAGTATGCACACAAAACCTCAATGAGTAAAGTGTAGCTTTGATAAGTCATAAACAAAAAGGTGGAGAAAAATAAACATCGAGATGATTCTATTACTTACTTGAACCAAGATTACGTTAGTTTTGTTTACATAAAGCCTCTCACTGTGAAAATAAGCTTCGTTACTTGAAATCTGAATAACAATACATATAGAAGTTAATATATCCACTGGAAAAAAGCAATGAAATACAAACCTAAACAAGATGTATATAATAAAAACAATAATCAATGTTTACCAAATAACATGAGACACATGCATTAGATTGACCTAAACAATGACATCTGATATGTAATTCTTTATCCCATCCCATTGTTCAACTGGCAAAGCATTCCATCGATATTTGATTACACCTTCAGTCACCTAAAATCACAAGAAACAAGATTAACTTAAGCTAGAAATTAGAAGTTTTACTAATGTAACTAAAAACCATACACACCTTCAATCACCTAAAGTCGCAAGGTTGAAAATGAAATTTAATTTTACTAATGTAAACTAGAAGCCATAGGTAGTCCACCTAGGAACCATGTGAAAAGCTTTTACAGGGTATACAAAGCAACAGACCTATGCATTTTCAATTGTTATCTAATATAGTCATCTTGGGCTAGAATTATGCACTAAGAAGTCTGAAGGCATTGCATCAAAAATGAGATCTCAATTTCAGCAAGTGTATCTGTCGCTAAAAAGAAGAAAGCACAACAGTACCTGAAGTGAAAAGAACTTTGTATTCAAATACTGCGAGTTCTGCATAATTTTAACAACTTGCAGCCATGTATCCGGATGAGCCTGTAAATCCTGCAATATCCGCCCCGCTGCTACTCTCTGCAACATAACAGCACAGACAGTAAAGTATAGTGCCAAACTACAATGACAATATAAAATATATTAAAATCAAGAACCCTTAGTTTTCTTTATTTCCCTATTCCAATTGCAAAAGTGACAACTACCTATAAAATTATACGTATATCACTGTCCCTGTAAGAAGTCACCTGGTTCATGTTTATGCTCAAATAATGTCAAAACAAAACACCGTGATTAAATTCAAGCTAAATTTTGAATTTCAAGGATTACATTTAGGGAACACAGTGCCTTAGCCGTAAGCATAAATCACTATCTGAAATCTCACAATTTAAGGATAAAAGAGCAAGCATATGGATTTAGTTTCCACACGTATTTGTGAACTATTTGTAGCAAGTTTGAGTCCTTGTTGTCATAATGTTTACATGTAGCATACTACATAAATCATTCATCTCATCAAATGTACAACATAAAGAGATCTTGACTAATGATGTAGAAAAAACAACTCATGATTTTGTCATAGTTCCACTTCTTCTAGCCATTAGATATCGTATATATTCACATAATTCCCAACTTGAAATAAGATATTATATATTTTCTCTGCTTAAAATACAAGCACGTCACATTTTCAGATAATAATGATGTTCGCTAGCTAATCATTAAATCATAAACTAAGTTTTTGTGTAGGTACACAACGCTAACATGTATGTCTTTACACTCCATGACCTTCTTGTATCTACCTGGCATGAAGCAGTCAGGGATCTGTTAATACTGAAAAAACATTAGTGTCTGGAATAACTAGAACAATAAGGTGGGTGTTGGGACATTCCACAACCAGGGACCAACTATTGGCACATAAGACAGACAAAGAACAGAATAGCAGATGACAAGCCTGGCTCATGATGAGTCAATGGCTGGGGGTAACAGAAATAATATGGATGTTCTCTCTGTATATGGATAAAATTGATGTCAAATCTAATCTGAATTGATGTAACCATAAATATCTATTGATTTTTGTTTGTATGGATGAAATACAAACATTTCCTAGAATGATCCTCCTTAAGCACACCCTCTCCAAGATTGTTCACTGTTTGCATGGTTGAAACATGAAATCTACAAATAAAAATTTGTTTTGACTACATCACCTCTCAAACTTTACCTTTATCATTATAATAATTAGCATGTGTGGATGAAACTAGGTCTAATTCAACTTCATGAAGAAAAGAAACCTTGCTTATATGGCTAGGTTGAATTACATCATGAGGAGTTTCCAAGAAGAGACTCATGTACAAGGTGTGGGAATAAAGGTTTATTTTCTCTAAAATAGTATGATACCTAGAGACTAAAATAAAAAATTATAAGGCATGTAAAAATAGCAAAAGGCCCTTAAGCAAGCACCCCTTCCTAGGCTAGATTAGAGCTCTAGGAATCCTCCAATTTTGAACGAATTCCGATGGTGGAATTTCAAATAAATTGAAGCACTAGCTATCACACCAAAAGGGAACCCTTGAAGCTCCTTTGACTTGGGGATTTCTTGAAGGTTTGCATTTTATAGTTCATCATTCAAAACCTTTTCTCTTAACTATAAGTGATCATTAGATGAGCCTTTACCATGGTATATCTCTCAACCCTTAGTCTCTTATAGTATTTCTCTCAAATATTTTTCATGGAAAGTCGCCCTAGCTTCTCCCAAAGCTCACACTTTAATTGAATGTTTTCATTGAATGAGTCATCCTTACCTCACTTTGAACCCTAGTATAAACACATCTATCAAAAGTGAGGGATTTTGGAATTTTTGATCTTAGGCATTCATCATTTTCTAATATTCCTAAACCCGAGGTCATCTTTCCCTCAAGCCTTTCTTGGAGAGTCCTTCTTTTGCTTCTAAAACATACAACCTATTATTTGATCCTCTTCTATGATGACATCATCATCTTCTACACCCTCAATTTCACCAACAATACATTGTTTGCATCATCCCCAAAGTTCTTGGTATTGACGATTTCATGCCTATTGGAGTATTGTAGATATGCAAATTTTCACTGCACCTAACCCTTTCTTGCAATGTGGCATAATATGAAACCATTTCAATAGCTTGATTCAAACCCGCCAAAGAAAACAAACATATCAAAATCTCAACTTAGAACTATGTAATATTTTAATTAATGTAATTTCCTCCCAATTATTCATATTAAACATTGGATGAAGTTTTTTATTTAATGCTAAAAAACATGAAAATCGTCCTACAATATAGATGGAATAAACTTTAAAACCTACAAAATGAAAATTATGTTTCCAACTTAGACCTCACACTCCCTGAAGTTGCATTTTTGTCCTATGTCACTAAGATAAAGGAGATATCATATTGCCAATAGTATATTTCAATCCAAATTACTTATGACACATTTCACCTTTAAACAAAGATGCTCTAAATTTTATTTCAAAGAAAAATATCTGATCTTTTTTCCCAATTATGGACAAACAAGTCATTTGAGTTGACATACTCAAATTATTGGTCAAAGGTGTGTATATACACAAACTTAAAACTAGACCTCAATGCAAAGAAATGAGAGAAATAGTCATAAAACTTGTGCTCAACACAGAAATAAAACAACTAACTCTAAAAAAAAACCCTATGTGGTCTACGATCTTAGCTTTGGAAGAACCATTGACTTTCATCTAAACATAGACATCGTTCCTGGTTGATATGCAAATGCATCCCATTTTGATACAGTTGGGACCTAAGATATTCTATCTGAATGCTCTTGAATTCAATTATATACATAATTTAAATTAAGAAGTGCAAAGGAGTTGTAATATTAAGCAGTCATATTATACAATATTGGTCGTTGTAACTTCTAAGTATTTTGAAATACGTTTTTTCCCTTTTGAGTTTTGGTACAGATGAAGGCTTATAGCCCAAAGATTTATCAATTACCGTGCTTTTTTATTGAACCATTTTATTTTTAGAAGATTGGGTCATATGATAGCAAATGTTGGAAGTATAACTTTGGACCTAGCCAAAGGGACTGAGACTCTGATGTTGTCATGTTGATCTTGGGAACTTCTAAGTCTTTTGAAATATGTTATTGGCCTTTTGAGGTTTGGTATGACAAAGGCTTATATCCAAAATATTTATCAGTTCTCACTCTTTTCTATTGAACCATTTTAGTTTTGGAAGATTTTTTCATATGATAGCAGATGCTAGAAGTATAAATTTGGACCTAGCGAAAGGGTTTGATGTTGTCACATCTATCTTTGAATTTTTTGACAAAAATAATGTTATAGATCCAAAGGACCACAACAAGGTTAACCCTGAAAAATACCATGGCCCTTTAGCCTTTAATAATGTGGAATTTACTTATCCATCTCATTTAAATACCATTATTTTGAGAAATTTCAACCTTAGAATTAATGCAGGGAGTAGAGCCACACTAATTGGAAAGAGCGTGTGTGGTAATTCCACCATCATCAAATTCACAGAGAGATTCTATGATCTAGTGAAAGGGATAGTACTCACATATGGAAAAGATTTAAGGAGCTTCATTTTCCAGTCTCTAAGACAAAACATAGCTCTTATAGGGAAGGAGCAAACTCTTTTTGTTAGGATCATCTAGGAGAACATTGTGTATGGCAAATATAATGCAACTGATGTGGAGATAGTAGAGGCTGCCAATGCCCATGAATTTATTTTGTAATTCCACTGAAACAAATATTTAACTACAATTAGTCAGTAAGCTTGTGAATTGAATGTTATTAATGAATGGTGTGCATTGTGAATATATACTACAAATGTTTAAAGGATGGATATGAATTGAACACATGGAAAAGGAACTTGGTCAACTTTCATTCCACGTGGATGGGACAAGTAATAGAGGCAAGAATGTGCAATGAAGTGGAGACTCAAGCTCGTGAATCAAATATTTGTACGACATTTCAATTTTTAAAAGAGAAGGAAGAAAATAAATAATTTTTTAAAGGCCAATTCTATGAGAGAATTAAGGAACTTTGTGATGCCTCGGTTAGATTAGAGTGCAAAAAAATGATAAAATGTAGCAGGTGGAATCTGAGAACGAATTACTTAAGGTAGGATATATAAGTGATATAAGATTGTTGAGTTTCACAAGGAGGAAAGGCTTCTCAAAATTCACTGTAATGTGGGCTTAATGAGATGGAAGCTATCAATGACAAGATTCAAGAAGCAGGGAAACTTGAAACTCAAAATATTGGTATAGAATTAAAAGGGAAATTGTAGCTAGTAGTTTTTGATGATGATGGATTTGGAACTAGGGGTGGGAAGGTAAAAAAACTCCAAGCATCACACTTCAGAGGCATAGATATTAACAACTCAATCAAAATGAAATCCCTAACTCTGGACACACACCATAACATCATCAACCTCTTGCTTTGACCAAGCTATTCAATAGTACATTCCTAGAAAAAATTTCCAATCACTAGAGGTTCATTGGTCCTCTAGAAAATATTAAACTCAACCATCATTCATGTATGGTGCCTTGATGAATCCAATGAGAACTGTAAGAATAGGGTAAGTTTCGTAGATCAAGAACCAAAGGTCACCGCTCACAAACATATCACAAATCAGTACACCAGTATAATCACGTGGTTAAAACCCTCAAAGAGGGAAATAGTCCATGCCCTGAGCCAACGCGGCCACTTCAGGGAATTTATTAATATAAAAGAAAAGTTACATATTTTTCTCTCATAAATGGTTACCGGACAAATGACCCTCCATGCTCTTTAAATACATATCATGGACCAATCAGGTGTTAAGCCACAGATCAAGTGCCGTTAATACCAAGGTGAGAGATAATCATCGGATCACTACAAATCGTGACCGTCGGATTATAAGTTACAAATGTACATGGTAAAGAAACACACTTTACCTAACTCTACACTAGACTAAGTTATTCTTAACTATTTCCTATGTGTTGTAATATCCTAACATCCCCCCTTAAGAACAACTTGGGATAGGATTGAAGGATTTACAAAGGTGACACAAAAGGAGCCTATTTCCTATGTGTCGAAATATCCTAACATCCCCCCTTAAGAACAAATTGGGATAGGATTGAAGGATTTACAAAAGTGACACAATAGGAGAAGGAAGGAGGCATTAGAGCCTATCCCCCCCTTAATGACAACTTTCCTGAACTCCAAGCATGGATCGAAGTTTGGTAAACTTCGCTTCTGTGAGAGCCTTCGTAAAGATATCGGCTACATCATTGGTCGGACAATACTGCACTTCACGAACATGATCATGAATGAGCTTTCTGATGAAGTGTATGTGGAGTTCAATGTGTTTCATACGCTGATGTTGAACTGGATCTTTACATAGCTTAATGGCACTCTGATTATCACACCAAAGTGTAGTTGGATGTTGCTGATGAAGACCAAATTCATACAGGATCTGACGAAGCCACATGGCTTCCTTGCTCGCTTCAACTGCACCACGATACTCTGCTTCTACTGAAGAAAGGGAGACGACACTTTGTTTCTTATAAGACCAAGTAATAGGTCCCGAACCAAGAGTGAATACATATCCTACAGTGGAATTCCGATCATCAGGGTCACTAGCCCAATCAGAATCAGTGAAACCAATCAACAAGGGAGATGCTCCTGCATTGTAATGAATCTCGAACTGAATGGTACCTCGAATATATCGATGTATTCTTTTCGCTTCTTTCCAGTGACTTTCATGAGGTTGGTGCATAAACCGAGCAAAAAGACCAATGGCAAAGGAAAGGTCAGGACGGGTATGAGTTAGATACAAAATTTTACCAACAAGTTGACGGTATAATGTAGCATCAACTTCAAGGGTAGTACAGTTGACTGAAAGCTTGACTCTAGACTGAAAGGGAGAAGGAGCAGGCTTACAGTCTTCCATGTGAATGTGGTGTAGAAGATCACAGGCATACTTGGACTGAGAGAGGGTATTGCCTTCCTTGGATTGCAAGACTTGAAGACCAAGGAAATAATGAAAGTGTCCTAAGTTTGTCATTTCAAACTTATTTTTGAGGCTAGACTTCACATGGTTGATATGGTTTGGATCACAAACAGTAAGGATAAGATCATCAACATAAATAACAAGGATGGTGATGGAATTACCTGCCTTCTTAGTGTAGATAGTGTTGTCAAAATGACACCTAGAAAAGCCATTATCTAAGAGAAATCTATCCATTTTGGCATACCAAGCCTGAGGAGCTTGTTTGAGACCATAGAGAGACTGTGTATCACGATTTACTATGTAATTTTCATAGTTAATGGCTTTTGCCCAAAAATTGAGACCAAGTCCTTTAGATTGAAGCATCAAATTAGCCATTTCTTTTAAGGTGTGATTCCTCCATTCAGCTACACCATTTTTTTGTGGAGTATATGGAACATTATGTTGCAATTGAATGTCATGCTCAGTGAAGAAGTTGATAAATATTTTGTTAACATATTCTGCTCCATTGTCTGATCTTAACTTAAGAATTTGATGTCCAGATTGTTTCCCAACAAAGGCCTTAAAGGCCAAGAACATGTTAAAAAATTTACTCTTGAGTTTTAAGAAATATAACCAAGTGCGTCTAGAAAAATCATCAATGAAAGTTAAGAAGTACTCAAAATCAGAAAGAAACAACAGAAATGGACCACATAAATCACTGTGCACAAGCTGCAAAGGGGTTAAATCATGCCAAGAGGCACGTTTTCCAAAACTATCCCGATGATGTTTTCCAAGTACACATCTAAAGCAAACAACATCTCGTCAAGATACCGTAGGAAGGCCCATCACCATATTTTCCTTACATAGAGTTTGAAGGGAGCGATAGTTTAAGTGACCAAATCGCTCTTGCCAAATTTTTCTCACATCATCATTATGAGCAACAAAAACGGAGGGAAGAGAGGATGACCCAAAGTTGTCAAACTTATACAACCTCGTGGAATCATCAGCAATGCCAATAGCTAAAATATGTTTAGGATCTTTAAGGTCCTTGATTACAACATCATGAGGTGAGAATTCTACTGTTTTCCCTTCACCTGAATGAGTTATTTGATAAACAAATAGAAGGTTGCATGATAAGGTAGGAACACATAGTACATCATTAAACTGACCATTATCTAGATGAATGGTTCCATATCCTACAACACTAAGAGATCTATCATCACCAACATAAATATGTTTGGTGTTACAATCATTTAAATAAGAAAACATGGATTTATTTTTAGCCATGTGGTAAGAAGCTCCAGAATCAATGATCCACTCATGAGAAGAAGAAGAAGAAGATACATTTAATGCATAACCATATCTTGATGCTTAACAACCACAAGCAGAAAGTGCCATGCCTGAAGATGAAGGTGAAGAGTGCTCCAAATTGATGTTGTGCTTATTCATTGCTGCTTCTAAGGCTTCCATCTTCTTAAAACATTTGAACTCTAAATGGCCATCACGATTGCAAAAGTTGCAATGTCTATCTGTCTTCTTTCCTTTGTTTTTATATGCCTTATCATTTTGGTGAGTTGCTTTTTCAATTTGTGGTTGAAATTGCTTAGGACCCTTGTTTGGTTTCGGACCATACTTTTTAGGATACTGCTTCTTGAGACTTTGTTGATATGATTGATGTTGGGCTGCTAAGGCTTTCTTAGAAGCGTTTCCATCAGTGATAAGACCAAGGTGTAAATTTTTTTCTTGTTCTCTTATCAAAGAATCACAAAAGGCATCAAAAGAGGGATTCTTGTAGGTGGTTCCTGAAGAAATGATGGCTTCTCTAGTGGAATGGAAGGTGGAAACAAATACAGAGTATGCAGGGCCAAGCTTAGTAAGAATGTAATAGATGAGGCTACCATCTTCCTTTTTGACCTTACAACCTTCTAAAAGAACTCTGAGGGTCTTGCATTTGGACAAAAAATCTTCAATAAAGGAGAAATTATTGGGGTCCAAAGTAAGCAACTCATTTTCAAGCTGATGGGCCTTGATTTGATTTTGAATTCCAAAGACAGTATTCAGCTTGTCCAGGGCTTCATGAGGGGTGTCAATGTCAAGGATATGAAATCGAAGATCTTGAGCAATGGACATTCCTATCAACCCTCATGCTTGATCTTGTTTATTTTCCCATTTAGCAACTTTATCATCATCAGAAGGTTTAGTTTCTAGCCCTGTGGCTATTTTATAAAGCCCTTTACTTCTAAGTATATCTACCATGTGAGGTAGCCACTGGAAATAATTGGTGTTGTTAAGAATAATCGGGCATGCACTTTCCATTTTTAAAAAAAAACTGAAGCTGAGAAAAGCTGAAACTAACTGCTCCAATTGAAAGGTCTCGAGAAATTAGGCTGTTTAAAAAAAAATGGCTCGAAAAACGGCTTTCGGATGAAGAATTTATGCCTTTGAAAACAACTGATTTGTAGATGCCGAATAGTTATTTTAGAAAGGAGGAAGGGGGGATTATTATTATTATTATTATTATTGGAGGTGTGCGTGCCTTTTCCTGCACAAAAAACAAGAAAAAGAAATGAAATGCAAAGCCTTACGACAGAATATTAGATTCTCGGTTAGCCTTACCGACAACTATCACTTTTTTACTATTTCTGATTTCCCGAGATCTCACAAAGATGCGGGGAAAGAGCATACATAGCAAAAAAATTCCCTTTTTCCTATTTCTGATTTGTCGAGATCGCACGGGGTGCACAAAAAAGAGCATACACAGAGAAGAGGGTATAGATTCGGCAAATAAATAAAACATTAATACAGGAAAAAAACCGAAATAAGCAGAACTATTAACAAAGATAACTGCAAAATAGATGTTTTATACCTCCAGATCTAAACTGACATAACTTGGGCAGCCGAAAACCTTTTCGCATGAAACGAAAGGCGTTCCTCACTGTAACAGACGCTCCAGACACAACCGAGCAGTTCTCTAAGACCAAAAATGTTCATAAATAGTAGATCTACAAAACGCCATTCGCATGCAGTCAACCCGGCTTCAGATTTTGATAAAAAATGGACACGACCCTCAAAATAGCTTTGATACCATGTAAGAATATACAGGGTAAGTTCTGTAGATCAAGAACCAAAGGTCACCACTCACAAACATATCACAAAACAGTACACCAGTATAATTACATGGTTAAAACCCTCAAAGAAGGAAACAATCCACGCCCTGAGGCAACGCGACCACTTCAGGGAATTTATTAATATAAAATAAAAGTTACATATGTTTCTCTCATAAACGGTTATCGGACAAATGACCCTCCATGCTCTTTAAATAGAGATCATGGACCAATCGGGTGTTAAGCCACGGATCAAGTGCCGTTAATACCGAGGTGAGAGATAATCGTCGAATCACTACAAATTGTGACCGTCGGATTATAAGTTACAAATGTACATGGTAAAGAAACACACTTTACCTAACTCTACACTAGACTAAGTTATTCTTAACTATTTCCTATGTGTCGGAATATCCTAACAAGAACAATCACTGGAATTACAACAACAACCATTATATATATTGGTAGAGAGATTTACTCACAAAAAAAAAAAATACATTAGTCACAGGGGGGGTTGAACCTATTTTACTAGTTTGACAATGACAACATCTGTAAAAAATACACGACAATGACGCCAAACAAGCAGAAGAAATGAGTTTTTGAAAGTTAAATGTTGATGCATTTCAAAGTTTCACTAGTGTTGGAGAGAACACTTGAACAACTTAAGTAGAGCCACAAAGCTTGGGCCAATTTCATCTTCATAAGTCACAATTAACAGTGCTTCATGACAATGAATAGACAACATGAATAAACAACAATAACAGTCCCTTCACAAGAGAATCTATGCTTAAGTGTCTTTGCGAGAATGAGTGAGCAAAAAGAGAGAATTCCCCAACCATAAGTGATAAAATAACAAAGAGAAAAGAGAATGAGAATATGCTTATGGACCTGTGTGGAATAGTCTATGGAAATGTGGAAGCATTAAATAGCATGAGCTAGAGTGTTACATACCTCAAATTGACATATAATTTTTTAATACATAGCATGATACTGGTAGACTAAAGGCTAAACATAACATAGTATGCATTGAAATAATAACATAATCTATTAGTCCACTATAGTTACATAATCTCATAATCGAAAGTGGAAGGCAGAGCAACTAATGTTATAGATGAAGTTGCAAGAGCAGACTTGAGGTATAGGCTCTATAGTCAGAGTAGGTACAAAATGGTAATAACAATAGAGATTTTATGCTTGTGGATGCCAAAACAAGTAAATTTTCTCTACTTGTTAGCTTAAGTGTTGGACTTGTAAGGCAGAGTAGATGTCAGGGAACCTAGCCTATGGGCTATAGCAGTTACAAGTTACAAGTGTAGATGCTTGAGAGTCTTAAGTAATGAATGTGAATACATTTCAATCGATTTCCATTGATTTCAAAGGGCGAGGTAATAAATAGTCCATGATAAATAAGGAGAAATACCAAAAGGGGAGGACCAAATCAACAAGACTAAGCAATGTTTATGTTGTCATCAATGTCGAGGGGGGAGGGGGGTTGTTAGTGATTTTGATATTGATGTCTCAAGAGTTTTGATTTTGTGATGTAATGGGATTGATGAAGAAGTCTATTATTTTTCATGTGTATGGTATATGTCAATTATTTTCATATTTATTGATATTTTCAAGGTAGTAGAGAGTTTCTAAGCATTAATATTTTTCACAACTTGGGATACTCGAATTTCAATGGCAAGACGATATTGGCAGGTCTTCCTTGTTGGGGTTTCTTCTTATCCCAATGATTCCTCCTCCAAAGATAGATGGGTTGCAAGTATATATTTGTGATTGTGGTACGAAACCCCTAGAGGATCAAGTGATCCGAACATATCCAACCAACATTTAATCAGTTCACTCACTCTTAACAAGGAAAATGTGGAATTTAAACCAAGAAACAACAAAATGAAGAGTGTAGATGAAAATGAAAAAGCAAAAGGTTTGCAAAAAGACTAATAGATGATAAGTTGCCAAAAAAATTATCCAATAATGCCACAGTTAGCTCACAGAAAAATGGAAGTTCAAACTATTTTCTAAAAAGTGAACTTCTATGCATATCAAGCTCCTGTAGACCATTTTGCTTCTCTTTGTGTGAGTAGTTTTTTTTATTACATGGAAGCACATCATAATTAATCTCACTATATTAAACTGCTTCTTCTAGAACTTCTTAAAGGCTATCCTATTGAACTTGCATCAAATAGGTTATGATTTGTCACTATATAAAACAACAAAAAATCAGCCAAATTTAATTATAGAATTTCCCTCCTAATCTAAAAGCATTAAGAAATATCATTCCTCATAGTATTGCAGCCTAGCCAATTAATTTATAGAGAAAGCGTTTGTAAAATATAAATTACATTAAAATTTTCCTAAAAACTACTTCCTTCATAGACAATAGAAGACAAAACTGTACACTTAAAAAACTATATTGTTACCTTGGATTTGGAGATCCATGAATATTTATAGAATTTAATTTACATTCATATATAAGCCCATATTCTTTCAAAACGAGAGACAACAATTAGGACAACAATTTCAAAGTACCAAGTAATTAGTGTATTGCTAGTGTAGTTGTGTAAGACTATATATATTCAAGTGCATTGTTTACAGGCATGTGTATCCAAAGTTAGTTCTTATATAAGTATTATAGGATTTTGTCTTTCATAATTTGAACTTATCCTAATATATGAAAGGGTTAGTTTACAATCTTTACATTCCCATGACTAATATATCAATGTTATGCTAGTTTGAACACCACATGCATATCATACATGGAATATAATGTGAGATATTATACTCAAACTTTATTTCAGGAAAGACACAAGAAGAAATGAATTGAAGAATGCAATACGTCAATGCTTACCTGAATTCCAAATCCAAAGGCATTTAATTGTGTTATGGTCCTCCTGTATTAATAAATTGATCCTGCATCTGAAAAAGGAAGCTTTGAAAGCTCATTGAACCTCACAATGTTTTAGAAGGCACTGGGTAAGATATTATCATAACCAACATGCTCTAAGATGTGTTCTTCCAAATTAGCATCTAAAGTTTGAAGGGCATAAAAAGGATGGATAACAAAGAAAAATGATTCTCTATCTTAATTCCAACAATCTTGGAAAAAAATAATAATGCCAAAATGGTTTATAAGGGCTTAGTTTCATGAGAGCCATTACAACGATGAACTGGTTGTTGGGACTCATGTTGACTACACTATTGTAACTCACTGTGGCCAAACAATACTAAATGACAATGCCAACAAACTCAATAATGCCATCTATGTTTAGAGAGGGCTTCTTTAATTGTTGTGTCAGTGGAATCCATGAAATACCTTCCACCCTTCGTGGATTTCGGCCAATAGGGAAACAATGTCTCTAAGTTCTTACACAAATATATAGAAGCGGCTAATAAGATTCAAGAGAAGACAATACATCCTAAAACAACATGTAAAAACAGATTAACCCACCTCCTACAATGAACTCATTGTGCCATAGTTTTGTCACCAATTAAAGTGAAGCCAAATGTGATGCATAAAATAGATTTAGGCTTTCACGGATGCATATTTTTATACAACATGCATATCATGGCTAAAGAAGAAATACCCCCTCAAATTGAATGGCCCATAAACACCGCAATTTTCCATGTTTCATATTCTAGGCGGGCCAACAATAATAATGAAAATATGAAATGAGGAGTATGATAGCTCTTGAGTAACGATCTATGTGTATTTGTGTGCAACTACACAATGTGCAATAATTACACGGTGTAGTGAGTGCATAGACAATTAGCACAACTTAATGAAAATAAGGATTTGATATGAACCTAAGTCTGAAGATCGAACATACTCTCAACTTCAAACTTCATGTGCTTCATAAAATGGCCAAGCTATAAATGCAACCTTGCATATCAAATCATTTAAGGGTTTTGAATAAAACTAAAGTTTGTCTTTGTATTTTGATCTTCATTGCATATTTTGGAATATTTTAGAAATTTTCTGGATAGTACCCGTCCACCAGACTTCCTGAATACGCAATCTAGTTTAGCTCAGGTTGCATGGGAAGGTTTGCATATCAAAAAATTGCAAAGGTTTTGAGAA
The DNA here is from genome assembly GCA_034641835.2 of Pinus albicaulis. NCBI lineage: Eukaryota > Viridiplantae > Streptophyta > Pinopsida > Pinales > Pinaceae > Pinus > Pinus albicaulis. Next base: position 95,548 of record JAXQQM020073875.1, read on the forward strand.
AAACTAAATTTTTTGTTTGTGTGCATGGTTTTGTGGAAAACTAAAACCAAAGTTTGTGTGCCACTTCTTATTGTGTTTGTGTGTATTTCTTATTGGTCTCTACAAGGTTGAGTTCATTATATATCTTCACAAGACTACTCTGGTACAAGGACATGTTGTCTAACCTTTGCGCTCGTGTTATTTAGTCTCCACTTGTTGTACCACAAAGTATGGTTTGACTCTCTTGCTTAAAACATTCATAAATCCACAACAAAAAATCCATTCAACATCACATTGGCATCATCACTAGTCGACTCCTTCTCTTGGAAGATATAAAGTATTCCATCAATGATTAATTTCTCCAAATGAGCATCATCAATATCTGAATCTCCTGTGTTCATATTTTAATATCCGAATCTTCCAAGTTTATTCAATATCTCAATTCAACTATTTTTGTCTTAAATTTTATATTTAAGACAATTAATTGATATTAAATTTTAATGTAAAATAACTTAAAATAAAAAGTAAATTTTTAAGACAAAAAATTTCTTTTTTCTTGAACAAATGTCTTAAAATATCCTTCATGTAGTAGTGTGTATAGCATTATAGCATTACTGGACAAAATCTAAGTCCAAAAAACACTCTAACTACTTTCCAATTCCATACCTATAACTCTCTACCTCTATTTTAAAGAGGATAACTTAATGAATGCTTAAAAAGAAACCAATTGTTAGAAATAACGTAATGAATTGTTAGAAAGAAACCAATGAATCGCATCACAATTTCCTCAACAGTACCTCATGAATATCATCACAATTTCGTCGTGACCCTCATACTTATTTTATTTTAACACGTTACCCGAACAATTTCCAGACTTATTGCCCCGTTTGACTTCCATTATAAAATTGTAAAATCGAAAGTGAGCCATACCGGGCTTGTGAGTGGCTTCTGGCTGGACACTGTCATGGGATACAGAAGCGTGAATAACAGTCGATTTGCCTACACCAAGCAAGAACACCCACAATACACTAGCCTAATGAGGTAGCTTCCTAATCTATTTTTTTATTTCTAGTCTAGTGAGGTATTATTTTCAAGGTTAGGCTAGTGAATAAATTTATATTTATTTAATTATTTTTTAAATAATACTTAATTTTTTATTTGAATTTATGTTTTTGTGATCCGTAGTAATTTATTTAATGATTTTTTAAATAATATTTAATTTTTTATTTGAATTCATGCTTCTGTGATCAATAGTAATTTATCAGATATTAGACATAATGTTGTCTAATGTTGTCTACCCGATGCGTTTCGAGCCAACCAGTGTGGTTCATATTCAGGACGAGATGAGAGATCATATCCAGTCATTAATCTTATATAGATGTAGAGAAGACCAACTAGTTGTTGGAAAAAAAACTAGTTTGATTAGGAAAGAAAGTTTTATGATAAACAAATTATATTTATTTATAATATAAATTTAAAATATTGTTATGCTATAATTAAAATATTTAACAATAAGAAGAAACTCAAAATAGCCTTTCTAATAAGAGTTGGTTTGGCTCGGAAGATGGACAAATATTTATTGTATAATTTTTATTATGCTGTAATTAAGGTTAATTAATGATTTATTACTAAATTTCAATTATGTATAATTATTTAAATCAAATCAATATAATAAAGGGCTAAATCATATTTTTATAAAATTAATTAAAATAGGGAAATAAAGAAAAATAAAGAAAAATGAAGGGGGTTTGACATGATTTAGCAAGATAGCATAGGGATCCAACATCTTATTGTACTCTAACCCATATTTCTATTCAGATTCACGGGCCTTTTTTCAATATCTAAAGCTTCCCTTAATTTATGGTGATGAAAATGGTCAATCTGTGATTTCTTCTTTGCAAATGCGATCATTAGTCTTTTTAGCATAGATTGAGGAGCTAGATCTCTCATGCTTAATGTTTGCAGCATGCTCACAAATCCTTTGGTTTATTGATGGATTTTGCCAATGTATGGAGTCCCACAGGAGCATGGAATAATGTAGACACTTTTTCCATACTTGGGATTCACAAGATTTTAACAGATTTATAAAAAAAAAAATTAATTAATTCATTATATATATATATATATATTATTTTTTTTATTTTACAAGTTAAATATGGTGTATAAAATATTTCGGTGAAAATCACATTCAAGCAAATTTTGTCCACAATTACCACCCAGTGTGATTATGCCAAATTCATAATAAAGTTAAATATCATTAAAAAAAGGTCATTATATAAGTATAAAATATTCAAAATTAAAATCTAAATTTAATAGGTATAATTTTTTCATTATTTTTATTTATAAATCAAATTCTCCATAAACAATGGAATTTTGGGCAAATTTTCATAAAATCTAGAAGAAAATTTAGAAAATCTAGGTTACAACTGTAAGTTTCAAGATTTTGGATGCCCCAAGAGCTTTGGATGGCATTGAATCCCTTTTCACCATCAAAAACAAGATTCACACACTCATACTATCAAAATTTTTTAAGAGAATTCGATTAAATTCCAACTAATTTTTGGGTTCCAGCAAATTTGCTTCTAAACCAAAATATTGATCAAAATATAACTTTAAAACTAATCTAAATTTATTACATTTGGATGTATCAAAAACTATAATGTTTATTTTTTATTATTATTTAATTTCATATTATATTTATTTTGAAAAAAAATTGTAAAATTTTAATTTAATTATAAAAAATATTTTATTTCAAAATTTTAATTTAATTATAAATAATTATTAAATAAATGATAAAAACTAGGAAAATGAATAACAATAACCTGAATAAACAATTCATTCTTCAAGAAGGACAATACGTAATATGATTCGTCGGAATAACTTAGGACCATCTCATTCTTCTAGAAGACCATCTCATTCTTCTAGAACGTCACTGAAGATACATATCACCGATTGGGAATTTATTTTTTATGCACCGGTCATGAACCATGTGTTATCAGTATTGTCTTTTTAATACAATATTATCAGAATTTCCATTCTTTCATTAGAACACTGTGTTTGTGTTAAAATGATTTGTCTAAATATAAATGTACCATGTCGTCAGCATAATTTAGAATTTAAGGTTCTGTAAATTGCGTATAATCAGGATTTAGCATTGTGTAGATTTGTATAAGGATTGTGCAAATTTTGTATAAACCATTAATACTGTTATGAAGCAAGTGTAAATTCAATTGAATATTAGAAAAGCATAACATTGGAATTAATAATCAATATCAATCCATCCATCCTTTTATTAAAATATTTACCTTTTATTAGAATATTAATATCAAATGATTCATTTTTTCAAATTAAACTACACACAACCAATTGTTAGAAAGAAACCAGTGAATCGCATCACAATTTCCTCAACTGTACCTCGTGAATATTATCACAATCATGCAAAAATTATTTAAATACAGAAGCGTGAAGAAGTACTGTGCTCTTCCTACAGCTGAAGAATATTGCTGAAGAGCAAATAGAGATGTCGAGTCTCGAAGAACGAGTTGAAGAAAAGATGCAGAACGGGAAAACAGTTGATTTGCCTACACCAAGCAAGAACACCCACAATACACTCACAGCTGCTGCTCCTTCGAAGGATTCACATATCTCAATATGGAAACTTTTCAAGTATGCCGATTCATTTGATCTGTGCCTTATGTCATTCGGCACTGTAGGAACCATTATAGATGGAATGAGCATGCCTGTGATGATGATTATATTCAGCAGTTTGATAGACACAATAGGAAATGGTCCTTCATCGGCCGGGGATTTCCCTAATACTATCAAAACGGTAAATAATAATTTGTTTTGGATAGCAAAACGTAGCATAATATCCATCTCGCACATTGACGAATGTCTCAGTGTTGGTTAATTGTGCAGTTTACTTTACGTATGGTGTATTTTTCTATCGGTGTGTTTTTCGCTGCGTTTCTAGGTGGGGATAAGCTCTTCGTTTTCCTTTTACCTTTTACATTGTGTTTGAGAAGGATTTTTTATGATTTCATCTATGACTAATGGTCCGGTTTGCCCTTTTTTTTTTTTTTCAGAGGCGTTCTGTTGGGCAAGAACGGGCGAAAGGCAGGCATCTAGGATGCGTATAAAATATTTGAAAGCGGTATTGAGGCAGGAGGAGGGATTCTTCGACACCCAAGGCACCACCACATCACAAGTAGTTACCAGCGTTACTAATGATACTCTCGTTATACAGAATGTGTTCGCTGAAAAGGTATGATCATAATTACTCTCCACTAACTAGTCAGTGTGATTCTTCCTTAAAGTTTCCAATCCTAATTCTCGTGGGAGATTTTCCATCCTCAGCTACCCAACTTCGTCATGAATTCTACTTTATTCGTCAGCAGTTATTCTGTCGCATTCTTCTTGACATGGAGGCTGGCATTAGCGTCATTTCCTTTCGTGTTGTTGCTGATAATTCCGGGGGTGATGTATGGACGGATTCTGGTGGAGACTTCTCGCAAGTTGAATGAAGCCTATAATATTGCTGGCAATATTGCGGAGCAAGCTGTTTCATCCATTAGAACAGTCTTTTCTTTCGTTGGAGAGGAGAGGACAATGACCACGTTCTCGGATGCCCTTAATGTAACTGTCGTGTTTGGGCTCAAGCAGGGTCTTGTCAAAGGCTTGGCAGTAGGAAGCGGAGGAGTGACCTTCTGTATCTGGGCGTTCAACGCTTGGTACGGTAGCACATTAGTTGTGTCTCATGGTGCAAGTGGAGGAAAGATTTTCGCGACTTCAGTTTGCTTACTTATGGGAGGCTTGTAAGCTTTCTACCCATCAATTTCTCTATTTCTCAATTATTTCTAGAATGAACCCCATTTTCGTATGTTCAACCAGAATTTCTGGAATCGGTGATGTGCTTGCAGAGGTCTGGGGACCGCGCTTCCAAATATCAGATATTTTGCAGAAGCACGTGTCGCTGGTAAACGCATCTTTGAGATGATTGACAGAGAACCGAGCATTGACTCGGAAGATCCAAAAGGAGAAATATTGCAGCAGGTGAGCGGGGAAGTTGAATTTAGAAACGTTGAGTTTGCATATCCATCTCGACCGGAATCCAAGATATTTCACAATTTTTGTCTAACCATTCCGGCAAGCAAGACCGTTGCGTTGGTGGGAGGAAGCGGGTCAGGCAAATCTACGGCTGTGGCGTTGATAGAGAGGTTCTATGATCCCCTGGCTGGACAGATTCTGCTTGATGGGGTGAACACTAAAGCGTTACAGTTGAAATGGTTGCGCTCTCAGATTGGATTGGTAAGTCAAGAACCTCCACTCTTTGCTACATCGATCAAGGAGAACATCTTATTCGGAAAAGAGGGAGCAGACATGGAGAAGGTCATTGCTGCCACCAAGTCTTCCAATGCTCACAATTTCATCAGTCAACTACCAGATGGTTATGACACACAGGTAAATTTTCCTTTTTTGTATCGCAACCTCCATCTCTAGCACATACATTCGATTTGATTTTCCTTCCATTTGGGGAATACAGGTGGGAGAGCGCGGAGTTCAGATGTCGGGAGGGCAAAAGCAACGTATAGCTATTGCAAGAGCCATGCTGAAAGATCCTCGTCTACTTCTTCTGGACGAGGCCACAAGTGCCCTAGATGCTGAGTCGGAGAAGATCGTTCAGGATGCTCTAGACCAAGCTTCAGTAGGACGCACAACTATTATAGTTGCTCATCGCCTCTCCACCATCCGTAACGCGGACATGATTGCCGTGATTCAAGGTGGTCATGTGATTGAGACAGGTGCGCATAACGTTCTGATATCTAGACCCAACGGAGCATACGCTACTTTGGTGCAACTGCAACAGGCCGCGGCAGATAAGCCAGATGAGAGATTCCAAGGGCCGGGTATGCTAGGCCAACAATCTTTGAGAGCAAGGAGCTCTAGCATCTACAGTAGATCGAGTTCGAACGCGTCCGTGTCGGTCCAGCGAGAACTGATAGATGAACATAAGCTTCCTGCGGCCCCTTCATTCCGTCGACTGTTTCTTCTAAATGCTCCGGAATGGAAGCAGGCTCTGTTAGGCTGCTCAGGAGCCCTAGCTTTTGGGGCAGTTCATCCTGTTTATTCCTTTTGCATAGGAGCAGTTGTACATGTATTTTTCCTCAAGGACCATGACCAGATCAAATCCAAAATCAAAGAGTACTCCTTCATTTTCTTGGCCTTAGGAGTAATATCGTTCTCACTAAACGTGTTGCAGCACTACAATTTCGCAGCTATGGGGGAATATCTCACTAAAAGAATTCGCGAGCGGATGCTGTCCAAAATCCTGACATTTGAGGTTGGGTGGTTCGATAAGGACGAGAATAGTAGCGGGACTATTTGCTCCAGGATCGCAACAGAGGCCAATGTGGTAAGTATCTGATCTGAAGGTTTTAATATTTCTAATAAAATCGAGATTATGTTACAATTTTCTAATGGTTCGAATATCATGTTATTTGCATTACAGGTGAGATCTCTGGTGGGAGATCGTATATCATTACTTGTACAAACTGCATCCGCTACGACAATAGCCTTCTCGATGGCTTTGATCATAGCATGGCGCCTTGCCATTGTAATAATGGCAGTGCAACCCCTCATCGTATTATGTTTCTACACCAAAAAGGTTCTCCTCAAGGCCATGTCTGAAAAGGCTAACAAATCTCAAGATCAAGGTAGTCAACTAGCGGCAGAGGCCGTGGCTAACCATCGTACTATTACTGCCTTCTCTTCACAGGACAAGATTCTCCGTCTCTTCGAAAAGACTCAAGAAGGCCCTCGCAGAGACAGTATTAAACAATCTTTGTTTGCAGGATTTGCTCTCGGAGCATCACAATTTATCACTTTAAGCAATACCGCTCTGGACTTCTGGTATGGAGGGCAGCTTGTTTTCAAAGGACAAATCACTTCCAAAGCTCTTTTCCAGGTTTTCTTCATTCTGATGAGCACCGGAAAAGTGATAGCAGACGCAGGAAGTATGAGCAGCGACATCGCTAAAGGCTCTGATGCTGTTAAATCTGTATTTGGCATCCTAGATAGAGATAGCCGCATAAACCCAGACGATGAAAGGGGCGAGAAAACAGATAGGATAGAAGGAAACGTGGAGGTGAGAAAGGTAGACTTCGCTTACCCAGCTCGTCCAGATGTTATGATCTTCAAGAATTTCTGCTTGAGGATAAAAGCAGGCAAAAGTATGGCTCTTGTAGGGCAAAGCGGATCGGGAAAGTCGACCATCATTGGGTTAATTGAGAGATTCTACGACCCGCTAAAAGGATCAGTGATAATTGATGGCAGTGACATCAGGACCTTCAATCTGAGGAGTCTGAGAAAGCACATAGCTCTGGTAGGTCAAGAGCCCACTCTATTCGGAGGAAGCATTCGAGACAACATTCTGTATGGCAAAGAGAATGCAAGCGAGGTAGAGATGATCGAAGCTGCCAAGGCTTCCAATGCTCACGACTTCATCAGGTAAGCACTGCAGTTGAAACAGAATTTATTCAATACAAATTAAGAAACGCTAAATTATCTTTGGATTTGTGAAGCTCTTTGGAGGAGGGGTACGAGACAAACTGCGGAGATAGAGGAGTTCAATTATCGGGAGGACAAAAACAGCGGATTGCGATAGCGAGGGCGATAATAAAGAATCCAAGCATATTACTGCTGGATGAGGCAACAAGCGCATTGGACAGCCAATCGGAGAAGATCGTTCAAGAGGCGCTGGACAGAATAATGGTGGGGAGAACGAGCATAGTGATAGCACATCGACTGACAACCATTCAGAATGCAGATTCGATTGCTGTGATTCAAGATGGGAAAGTGATTGAGCAGGGAAGTCATTCGTATCTGATGAACAAAGGGGAAGGCAATCCATATTACTCTCTCGTCAACATGCAGCGACGCCACCATTAGATTCTCACACAGTAAAGTATACTCCGTGATCCACGTTGTAAATCTGTCCCTGTGGCTTCGTCCGTCTAAATATGTAAGGCAACCCCAGGCTTGGAATTTCAATCTAACTCTGTTTATCGAATGAAAATATAATGGAAATAAAAAATAGACATTAAATTTTATCATGCATATTTTAGCATTTTAAAATTTGTTAACCAATGTACAAGGATTTGGTTTTTCTTTACCATAGACGAGTTTATATGGAAGTTTAAATAAAATATTTTATATTTTTTAATTTTATATGGAATTGTAAATCTGTATAATTAAATATAAGATGTTTTTCGGGTTGGAATAATTTATAGATTTGAGATTTAATATAAGAATTGATAATTATTTTCTTTAAAAATTATAATTCGTATTAATATTTTTCAAAAATATTTATTTTTTATAAATGATAATACATTGTTATAAAAAACATATATATTTATTTTTAATTAAAAAATTTGTATTTTTAAATATTTATACGATCAGACCTTCTATCTAAATAGGGTGTTGAAAACCTCGCACGTCAGAGAGCACTTTTTGTTATTGACGGGTTTCATTTAGTTTTTCTAATCAGTATGCAAGATGACTTTTGATGGGATCTCATTTTTGCTTTGGATATCAACTCCACCTCTTTTTTGACTGACAGATATGAGACAAATTGTTTATGTTTATAACCAATTATATCTATCTATCTTTCTTTAGCCTCTCAGTTTACATACTTAGCCATTTATATGATATGATTTTAAAAGCTAGGTTGTTTCCTCCTTAACGAGAGAGAGACCTGTTTTTGTTTATAATATTATATTTGTCATGGACATATTGTACAAAACTTAGAAATTTTCTTTTTAATAAATTAAAAAGTTTTCAAAATATTTGATTTTGATATATTTATTAGAAAGAAAAAAAAAACTCAAATATCCAATATCAAATTATAAGCTTTATCTCTTTGATCTATGCAATTGCATCTTTTTGTACAAACTAGTGATTATGATGAGTTATGAGTAATCAATTCAATCAAATTTTAAGCTTAATCCCCTTATTCATCCAACTACATCTCTATACAAACTAGCGATCATGATAAGTCATTACTTATCAATTGAGTTCTTATGTACACATTGAGATTATTAAATTCGTGGGGTTATGAATGTGGATGGATTATATTAAATTTTTTGGGGTATGAATATGTTTTTTTTTCATAACATCTTAAGTTTATGTTGGTTTCTTGAAGGATAATATTCACATGATAAAAATTTAGGAACTTTCATAATGATAGTAAATCTATAAATTTTGGAATTTTTATAACTAACTTCAAATATATGTATTTGATTCTAGTTCTCATATATTTTTGGGGATTGAAATCTTGTTGATGTAATTTACTAGCTGAAATTTTTGTAAACTTTCATGCGTATTTTATGTGGGGTTGTTGAAGATAATGGAGAAACTTAATTAGAGAGAGTCCGTTCACTAGAGCCTTAGATTAGGAGTTTGTTCCTATTTCTTAGGTATTGGTTCTAACATCCCTATAACCATGTAAGTTATATATTGTTTGTAATGTAATGAGAATGTAGAGCGACCTGCTGACGCAGTCCCTCCTGGTGTAGTCTCTCAAAGTAGAGATAACTAGTATTTCTTTAATAAATTTGATCCTGACATTTTTATCATGGTATCAGAGCTTCAGAGCCGAATCAAAGCTAGAGTGCTTTGATCCCTGTGAGTGTCTAGGTGGCAAAAGGGAAGCCCCTAGTGGCCTGAGTGAGGTTGCGTGAGGCTGCTTTTATTTTTTGGAGGAAATTTTGATCAGTGTGTTCGTTGGAGGCACAAAAGCGTCAATCAGCGCAGACCCATGCCAGAGAATAGTGTTGATCCCTGAAATCAACGCAGAACCGCGTGGAGAACCAGCATCGATCTGTCTTTCCCTTACGGGGATTTTTCCCAATGCGGCATCATAATGGGTTTCAAGTGACATTAACTTGGCTATGGAGGTGAAAGAGGAGCCAATGATCTTGTGTTGGAGGAGCCAGAGAGCTCGTGTTGTGGAGCATCATGGAGCCAAAGAAATTGTGTTGTGGAGCGTTTTGGAACCAGAGAGGTCGTGTTGTGGGTAATCGTTGAAGCTTGAGAGTTTGTGCCTATTGAGCCAGAGAGCTCGTGCCTGAAGATCCATTGAGATCATTCCAGAGGAGCCGGTGAGCCGCGGTAGCAGAGGTAGTAGCAGATCACTGGTAAATTGTGAGGATCATTGCAAGTGTGATTCGTTAACAGAGGAGCCTGTGAGCTTGCAGCAAAAGAGGTCGTGGCAGAGGATCCCATGAGGTCGTGGTGTAGTGCACAGAACAGCCTGCCAGAGTAGTCGAAGATCAGGTAGATCTATTTCTTGACATTGTTTTTTGTGGATCTGGGTAGATCTGTTTGTAGATTCGTCTCTTGTTAATTGTTGGAAGTCATTTTTTTTTAAAGTGTCAAGATGAATAATCTTATGGAAGTATACTTGAACGAGAGAAATAAGTTCGATGTTTCCAATTATTCTAATTGGAAATTCAAGTTGCAGACTAGGTTGGAAGGGCATAGTGCATGGGGGATCGTGAATGGAGATGAAGTGAAATCTACAGTTGCAGGAAGCGCAACAGCTATGGCAGTACAAGATTGGGAAAAAAGGGAGAACAAGGAAAAAATTATGTTGAAAATAGCAGTCAAAGACCGCATCATCCCTCACATTAGATATTGCAAATTAGTGAACAGGATCTAGAAAAATCTCAAGGATCTGTACGAAATCAGAAATACAAATCACCTATTTTTCCTGAAAGAAATATTCTCTCCATTAAAATGGAGGAGAATGAAATAGTAGTTGCGTTCATTTCTCACATCAAGGACCTCAAAGACAAGCTTAGCGACATAGGAGAGGCAGTAAGTAATACTGATCTGGTAAAAATTACTATGAATGTATGAATGACGACTATCAGATGTTTATCACAGGCTTGAATGCAAGAGAGAAAGCCCCCAAATTTGAAGAATTGACAAGGATTCTAATGCAAGAGGAAGAAAGGCGGATGACTCTGAAACCCCGGAATGCAGGTCTTGCTTTAATGGAAAAGAAGAATCCCTTTAGAGGGAAGGCAAATGGAGGAAAAAAAAGGTGGAGGTACACCACAAAAAAGGTTGAATCCATCTCAAGGTATGTCATCAAATAGGAATGATTTAGCATTAAAATGTTTTTATTGTGGTAAAATTGGCCATATGGCTAAACATTACCGTAAGAAGAAGTTTGATGAAAGTCAGCAGAGATACAAGAGACATGCAAGACACTTTGCTGATGATGACCATAACCAGGACCTCAGACTGTTTATGGTTGATTCCAATGAGAAGGATGAAGCAGACACGTGGTATGTGGATTCAAGAGCGTCCACCCACATGACAGGTAACAGACAATGGATTGAAGACTTCAAAGAAACTAGCAATGGAGCAAAAATATACCTTGGCAACGACAGAGGGTATCAAATCAAAAGGCATGGTAATGTTCCTATAATTCTACCTGGTGGAAATATTAGGCACATTCAAAACATGATGTATGTACCCAGAATTAATAAGAATCTGATATATGTTTCAATGATAATAGATCAGAACCTTAAGGTAGAATTTTATAAATCATATTGTGTTGTTAAGGATTTGTTGGATTGTATGAAGACAATTGAAATAGGGATTCTTGTGGGTGTTATTTACAAGATTAATGTGAGAAGTGCGCAACATCAAGCTTTGACATCATCAGGTATGTCTGCAGAATATTTATGATGGCATTAGAGATTTGGCCATATTAATTTCAATGAGTTGTTGCTACTTCAGAAAAGAGGTATGGTCAATGGTCTCCCTGATTTAAAGCATATTCATGTTGATTGTGAAGCATGTGCTCTTGGGAATATGCACAGAGATTAGTTTCCTGTAAATGTAAATAGAAAACAAAAAGATATACTAGAGTTAGTCCACACTGATTTATGTGGGCCAATGCAGTCAAGGTCATTGTGAGGTGTTTATTATTTCTTATCATTCGTTGATGAATATACAAGATTCACGTGGGTATATTTTCTCAGCAAAAAGAGTAATATTTTTTAATATTTCAAACAGTTCAGAAGCATGATTGAGAAGTAGACAGGTAAATTCATCAAGATTCTCCACTCGGACCAAGGGGGAGAATATAGGAAGGTTGATTTCAGCAAATATTGCAAATATCATGGAATAATGTAGCAGTTTATAGTACCCCACACTCCTCAGCAGAAAAGGGTTACAGAGAGGAAAAACATAACTCTTGTGGAGTGTGCTCGCAGCAAGCTGAAAGGTAAGAATATTTCTAATGGATTTTGGGCTGAAGTAATAAATACTGCAGTATATTTGAAAAACAAGAGTCCAACAAAGAGTCTTGAATTTAAAAATACAATTGAAATCTTATTAGGTTTTAAACCTGCAGTAAAACATTTAATAATTTTTGGATCCAAAGCCTTTTCTCATGTCCAAAGGAGTATAGAAATAAATTGGATTCAAAGGTCGTCAAATGCACTTTTGTTGGGTATTGTACTGAATTTAAAGCTTACAAATTGTTTGATCCCTCTACTCATAATTTTTTTGCAAGTACAGATTTAGTTTTTCATGAGCAGGTTCATGATGGAAACAATGATTATTGGTTCAAGTAAATTTGTCAAAGAAAGCCGCGGTCAAAGCCATCCACGTGGAAGTCAACTGTGGAGTTCTATGTCGGCTGGACTCTGTTTCGTGGCACATAAACATCCATACGGCCGTTTCCAAGCTTGCGGAGGTTAATTGACATCTGTGCAAAGTTCTGGAGTTGAATTCAAGCGCCCACCTTCCATAGATCCGTTTTCCAACATGGCCATACTCCTATATCCGTGGCCTTAGTGGTCTACGTGCTGGCTGCTATCATAAACTTCAGGAAACAATTACATTTATTGCTTTATAAAGAGCGTTTGCATATGCACGTAGAGTTAGTTGATAGTTGTTAGTTGATCATAGCTGTTGAGTTGATGTGCGTACTCTGTTATGTAGTGATTACGCTGCCTTGAGCCGTAATACTACCAGTCTGTAATGAATTGATTTTTAATGTGAAGAACTCTGTTTTCAACTTAATTTGTGTTGAGGATCGTTACCAAAGCTGCGTAGAGGGCCCCTGCTCAGCCGAGGTTCTGTGTATTAATGTATATATTTTTCATTTCATTTCTTTAAGCAGTCATTGTATCATAACTCATTACATGTTCATATTTCATAGTTGTTTTATTTCTGTTCATACATTTCTGTAATTTCCATTGCATTCGTGTCTTTTATGTTTTTATGATTGTTAAATCACTGATCAGTTTTCTTGTGCAGGTTTTAGGTAGACAGCCCGGGGCATTTTCATAGTATTTTGGCTAATGATATGAAACTAACATTATTCTGCTGCTAGTTTCCTTTTCATAGCATTTGTTTAACTTCAGTCTTGCTTTGTACATTTCAGTTTTGTTTATCTGATTCAGTAGTTAAATTTAAATATATTAAGCTGCTCATAGTGTCTTCAGTTGCCTCCGAAAGCCACAGCTGGACTGATGGTGAGGGACTGCATGATGAAATGTGTAGTTTAGTATTAGTTTCCTTTCTGTAAAATTAGATATATTAAGCTGCTCATAGCGTCTTCAGTTACCTCCGAAAGCCACAGCTGGACTGATGGCGAGGGATTGAATTATGTGTGTATGGTTTAGTATTAGTTCCTTTTCTGCAAATTTAGATATATTAAATCATGTATGACATCTTCAGTTGCCTCCGAAAGCCACAGATGGACTGATGGCGAGGGATTGAATTATGTGTGTATGGTTTAGTATTAGTTTACTTTCTGCAAATTAAATAATCAGTTACACAAGTTGTTTATGATTACTTCCGCAAGTCATAGCTGGTCTAATGATGAAGGGTCAGAAAATGAATTGATGTAATCTGATTTAGATTTATTTTGTTGCAATTTTGAATTTCCATAAGTGTAGTTTCTTTTGTGTTTAGTTGGCAGCAAGAATAGTTTGGTTTTCATGTTCACTAGTTTCCTGTTTTGATTCATTAGATTAGCAGCACCTTTTCATTTCAGCAGTACACTTTTACTTTCTTTCAAGTCTTGTCATTATAATTTCAATTTGCTTTTAAAGTTTCAAGATTGGTAAATCATTATAGGGGAAATCACTTCCTTGAACAAATATAACCAAGCTTGCTTTTCACTTTAGAATTTCCATTTTACCTTAGAAAGACCACAAACGACAAAAAGTTAAGAAAGAGGTTATCTTGCACATATAGTGCGCCGCACTTCATCAACTTACGATTCCCGGATTGACAATTAAATGCAGCAATTTAGGACACACTAAATTGACCAAACATTTTGGCGCCGTTGCCGGGGAAGTGTAACTAGGTAGCCAATTTCTTAAAAAAAATATATAAAATCATAAAAGAAGGGAAAACTTGATAACTTCTTGAAGTATGCTCTCCTCTTGCACCTAGTGTGATCTGGAGGATCAGAAAAGAGAGTTATTGGTTTTTCTTAAGTATGCTCTCTTCTTGCACCTAGCGTGATCTGGAAGATCAGAAAGAGAATTATTAGCCCAACTTTTTAAAAAATAAAATAAAAATGACATGCATAGAGCAAGAGATTCTAGGGGAAGGTTTATAGCTAAAGCCAAGAGTTTGATTTTCATAACTCCATCTTCTTCAAGGCATAGAACAGATTCACCATCATCTACCCCTAGCCTTAAGATTTTTGGAAGTCAAAGAACAGCTGAATTAGAGGATTCTCCTATACCACCTACTAAAACCCACTTAGAAAACAAAGAAACTTTCTCTCATCCTTCCTTGGTAGAAGAACTAGAGGACTATAAGGACTCTAAAGAAACTATCATGGCAGAGGAAGTAATAAATAGAGGTGGAGGTAGAGGGGGAGGAGATAATGAAGATAACAATGGTGAAGGAAATAACGGTAGAAATAGGGACAATTTTCTTGGATTCCCTATAGTTGATGAGGAAACTCATGCAACAATGAAAAATATTTCACCATCTGTTCTCCCTAACTTTTATGGATTACGAAGTGAGGATCCTGAAACATTTCTATTTGAGTTTGAAGTAGTGTGCCGAACTTATGACTATATGGAAGATTCTCAAAAACTCAAACTATTTCCTTCAACTTTGAAGGGATCTGCTTTGAAATGGTTCATGGGATTAGCCACTCAATCTATCAAGACTTGGAATGATATGAAACAAACATTTTTGGATAGATACTTGGACTATTGTATGCCCACCAATCACAAGGATGAGGTATTCAAAATGATGCAAAAGGAAGATGAAAATTTGGAAGACTTAATTGAAAGATTTCAATACAACTTGAAAAGAGCAAAGATGAGAAACTTAGATAATGAAACCTTGAAAGCCCTCCTATTAAAAGCCATTAGAGATGAATGGATAGACATTTTAAACATGATGGGGAAAGGAGACATTTCTCAGCTCCCATTTCATGATATAACAAAACTATGTATCCATCTCTCAAGGGGAAAATCTAAAACTGGAAAAGGGCCTAGGGATTCTTCTCTTATTAGGGCTAACAAATCTGCAACTGGATCAGTAAGTAGGGCAGAGATTTGTAATATGCTTGATGAGTTTAAAACTGATATCTTAGGGAATCTTAGTGAACAACTAGATACCCTTAAAATCCAAAACAAGAAGAAAGCAGAAACAGATGCTTTAGCCATCTTTTGTCCGAAATGTAGAAAGAAACATGCTTTAAGGGAATGTCCCTTGGATGCAAAAGTTGTAGAAACATGTATGATTTTCTCAGAAAATCATGAGATCAAGGATTTTCCTTCAATCCCTGGACTCAAATCTGTTTTTCAAGAAGATCCAAATTCAATAGAATCTCTCTGTTTTGTCGCAAGGAGACCTTGGCAGGGACAACAATCTCAAGGGTTTAATAACCCTATGAATTTTCAAACCCCACCAAATTGGACTCCTTGGCAACAACCTTGGCCCCAACATCAAAATTCATATCGGCCATGGGTACAAGGAATGCAAAATCCTTATGGGATATTTGCTCAATTTTATCAATATCCTCCATCTTTTCAAAATCAACAAGCTCCACAATTTCCAAGCCAAAATCCACAACAACTTTCATTTCCATTTCCACAACATCAACCTTCTCAACAAAATACAAATCCTCAACTCATGCTCCCATACCAACAGAAGACAAATCAACTTCCAGCTCAGCCATTGCCAAATCCTAACAATAAGATTCCTCAAACTACTTATATGGTAGAAGGACAACAATTTCCTACCTATATGATTGTTCCTCTCAACGATGTACAACTCAGATCTGGTAGAGTTTTAGAAAAACCTTCTATAGACATTCAAGAGCAAGATACCTCTGAGGAGGACTCTCTTCAAGTCAATAAGGGTTCTGAGGAAGAATCTCTTCAAAATTCAAAAATTCAAAAAGAAAAAGAAAATCTAACATCCACAACTCCTATAGTTGAGCAACCTGTATCTTCATCTACACCTCCTTTTCCGGAAAGACTACAAATTGATAAGGGGGTGGAAAAACAAATCTTGTTGCCTAACTATGACTTTCTAGATGAATTGAAGAATGTTTGTATCAAGATTCCATTGCTACAAACCATTCGAGAAATTCCTATTCTAGCAAAAACCATAAAGGAGTTGAGTTTCAAAAGACCAGGAAGGAAGCTAAAGGACACAAGAAGAATCCACCTGGTAGGAAAGATTGCAGACATTATGATGGGAAAAATTGCCATGCAGAAATATGTAGATCCAGGAAGTCCAATTGTCAAAACACATATAAATGGGATAGAAATTCCAAACACATTGATTGACTTAGGGGCTGCTATCAACATTATGAGTAGACAGACTATGGAACAGTTAAAACTTCCTAACCTTCTTTTTACTCCTACTTTATTGCAACTTGCAGATCGATCGGTTATTAAACCAGATGGTGTATTAGAAGATATTTCAGTCTCCTTAGATTCTTGGGAATATCCAGTAGAATTTATGATTTTGACTCCCAAAAGTAATCTAGGAGGACATCCACTTATCTTAGGAAGACCTTGGCTAGCCACAGCTGATGCTTTTATTAGTTGTAGATCTGGAAACATGTACATTTCTAATGGTAATTCGACAAAGAAATTCAATTTGTATCCTCCAGCAAGAGCAATCACAGAAATAGGAGACAATGAATGGGTCGATGATGAGAACACTATACAACCTGTCTTTACCATTTCTGAAATTAGTGAGGATAGTCAAATTCGGAACACATTAGAAAATTTTGAGATAACTTCAGAATATGACCCCACACAATTTCAGTTGGAATCTGACATAGAATATTTATCATCAAGACAAATGTCTCTCTACTCTATGGAAGAGTTTGGTAATTCTGCTATTGAGATTTTTCCAGAAAAGACATTGAATATTAATAAACATCTGGAGAAGTCACAACAAGAAGAACTAACCAGAATCTTGCAAAAACATTCTACTGCATTTGCATGGGAGTATACTGACATGAAGGGTAATGATCCTAAGACTTGCATCCATCATATCTATATTGAGGAAAACAGTAGACCAATCAGACAACCTCAAAGAAGGATGAATCCAAATCTTAGGGAGATAGTGAAAGAAGAGCTCCAAAAACTTCTCAATGTAAACTTCATTTATCCAATTTCGGATAGCCGATGGGTTTCTCCTTTGGTTATAGTACCTAAAAAGAATGGTAAATGGAGGGTATGCATTGATTACAGGGAATTGAACAAAGCAACTTTGAAGGATCACTTTCCTTTGCCTTTTATCGATCAGGTATTAGACACATTAGCAGGTAAAAAGTACTTTTCATTTTTGGATGGTTTAGTGGCTATAATCAAATTCAGGTAGCACCTGAAGATCAAGATAAGACCACATTTACTTGTCCATGGGGAACTTTTGCCTACCGAGTACTTCCTTTTGGATTATGTAATGCACCTGCAACATTCCAAAGAGCAGTACTAGGAATTTTTTTTGATCTAATCCATGATTGTGTAGAGGTTTATATGGATGATTTTACAGTTTATGGTAATTCATTTGAAGAGGCATTAGAAAATTTGGAAAAAGTCCTTATAATATGTAAAGAAAAAAACCTTTCATTAAGCCATGAAAAATGCTTTATGATGTTTACTGAAGGTATTTTTTTGGGGCATCATATTTCAGGAGATGGAATTAAGGTTGATAGATCAAAATTTGAAGTCATCTCCAAGTTGCCTATTCCAAATTGTCAAAGAGATGTTAGAAGTTTTCTAGGATTTACTGGATACTATAGAAGATTTATAGAAAACTTCACCAAAATAGCATCTCCACTCTTCAAATTGCTTACAAAAGATTGTGAATTCAAATGGGATCCTGATTTTCAATCAGCCTTTGAAACTTTGAAAACAAGAATATCTGAAGCACCTATCTTGAGAGGACCAAATTGGAAACTTCCTTTCCATATTTCTACAGATGCTTCAGATACAGCTCTTGGAGCTGTGTTGGGTCAAAAAGATTTAATTCCTTATGCCATTTATTACACCGGTAAAAATTTGACTCCCACAGAGTTGAACTATACTGTGACTGAAAAAGAGTTCTTAGCTGTTGTTCATGCAATTAATAAGTTTAGACATTACATAACAGGCTATGAAAATTTTATTCATACTGACCATTCTGCAATTATATATTTAATGAACAAACCTGTTACTAATGGCAGAGTGACAAGATGGCTTTTACTTTTGCAAGAATTCAATATTACTGTGTTGGATAGACCAGGAAAACAGAATACAGTAGCTGATTTCTTGTCTAGGATTCAGAATGCTAAAGAAGATTCTCCTGTAGAAGATAAGTTTCCTGATGAATATTTGTTTGCATTAACTATTAAGACCCCTTGGTATGCAGATATTGCTAACTATTTGGTTACAGGGAAACTACCTTCACATTTATTTCCAAGAGAAAAACGAAAGATTATTCAGGAGAGTTCAAGATATTCATGGATTTCTAACGAATTGTTTAAAACAAGGCCAGATCTTGTGATCAGAAGATGTGTCAGGGAAGATGAAATGCCTGATATTCTTAAGGCATTTCATGATGAACCATGCGGCGGACACTTTGCGGACAAAAGGACGGCCTATAAAATCCTTTCCTTGGGATATTATTGGCCTTCTCTCTTCAAAGATGCAAAGCAATATGTCAAAAGGTGTGATAGCTGCCAAAGAGTAGGGAAACCTACCCTTTCAAATGAAATGCCATTGCAAACACAGGTACTCATTGAACCCTTTGAAAAATGGGCTTTAGATTTCATTGGGCCTATTAATCCACCATCTAAGCAAAAGAAGTATATATTGGTTTGCACTGATTATGTTACTAAATGGGTAGAAGCTAAAGCATTAGTATCTGCTACTGAAAATTCAGTTGTTCATTTTCTTTATGAGGATATTTTTACTGGCTTTGGTGTTCCAAGAGAAATTGTAACAGATCAGGGGAGCCAATTCACATCAAATTTGGTGGAGAAGTTGATGGAAGAATACAAAATCAAGCACAGAAGATCTACTTCTTACCATCCACAAGCAAATGGTCAAGTGGAGTCCACAAACAAAGTTCTTGAAAGTATCATCACCAAAACTGTTCATCTACATAGAAGAGATTGGGCGGAAAGGCTTCCAGAAGCCTTGTGGGCCTACAGAACTACATGGAGGAATACAACAGGACATTCTCCCTATGAACTTGTTTATGGGAAAGAAGTCTTGCTCCCCATTGAGTTCCGAGTCAAGACCTTCAAGATAGCAGTTCAGTTGGGGATGGACTTATCAGAAGCCCAAAAGCATAGAATGGAGCAGTTGAATGAGCTAGATGAGATCAGACAAGAAGCAATTCTAAGAACTGATCTAGTTCAATATCGAAGAACTAAATGGCATGACAAATATATCAAAGAGAAGAAGTTTCAAGAAGGAGATTGGGCATTGTTATTTGACTCCAAGTTTAAAGATTTTCAAGGGAAATTTCAGACTCATTGGCTTGGACCATATGAGATTGACAAGATCTTTAACAATGGAGCTGTAAGAATCAAGACCATTGATGAGTTTCAAACTCCTCTTTTAGTGAATGGCCATAGATTGAAAGTTTATCAAAAGCCACTCTCTAAAGAGGATTTTGTCAAGTTTTTTCAAGAAAGTTCTGCAATCAGGCTGGTAGAGAAGAATCCTTCTTCTCTACCAAGCTAGCTTTTGTTTTTCAAGTTATAAAAAAAAAAAAAAAAAAAAAAAAAAAAAGAGAAAAAAAAAAGAGAAAAAAATGGTATAAGCCTGAAAACCAATCATTGATTGGCAGTCTTATACAGAAAATATGGAGTGAAAATCAGGGACACCTGACACTCTATATTTTCCAAAAAAAAAATATGTTTTTCATTTCATTTCATCTCACCACCCACTCCATTTCATTCCACTTCATTTCATTTCATTTCACTTCATTACACTTCATTCCACTTCATTTCATCCATTTCATCAATAAAAATCTTTTTATGACCATTTCCACCTGGTCATTTTTCATTTGTTCATTTCTATTTCAGCCAAGTGATAGCTGTGTCAGTTTCCGCAGCTGACATCTGTTTCCGCAGCTGACTCCAGTTTCCGCAGCCAGAAGCAGATTCCACAGCTACTACTACTCTGTTTTCAAAAAGATTGTACAGTTAGTTGTTATTTTCATAAATCATGAAATAAAATGCAGGAGAGGATCAATGGGACATTCAAGACACTAATGAAGATCAATCAGTTGAAGACCAAGGGCAAAAGCAAGGATTCCAAAGGTATGAATAAAGTTTATTTCAAATAGTATAAAAGACACATTTTTATGTAATTTTAAACTATGAGCTCTACCCATAATGCGCAATGATTATATTGACAGTCCGTAACCTTCCACGATCTCTATGTTATCCTCTTGCATTTATTCACAAGCGGTTTCATTATTGAAATTCCGACTCTTACTCATGTTCAAATAGCCCACCGTAGATAATGATACGTATTTGAGTTGACAAAGGACTCTTACAAGCCGCATAACTTCATAATCATTGATTGAAACGTGTTCATATTTATGACACAGCCACCAAAAATTCAAAATGCGGCCGAATGCATTATGCTTTGTTAACCTCTTTGTCGTTTCTCTGTCGTGTTTACAAAACCTCACTCTACTCATTCTCACTCCCTGTTTCATTCCATTCCGTTCCTTTTGCTCACTCTCATTCCCGTATATTCACCCACAGTCGTATTCCATTCTGTTTATGGTGCTCATTTCCGTTTTGTGATAACATCCCCACAGCATTGTGCTCGATTCTGTGTATTCCATCGTCCTATTTCCACTTAAACCCTCACAGAGGCAAGCCTGTGAAGCACAGAGAAATAAAATGGGAAAATTATTAAGGGCAGAGCCGGAAGGACCAAAGTTCATAGAGGAATTTCCACAAGCAAAAGAGATGCTGAGGAAAGCTAAATGGCTGTGTTTTATTCAAAAATTCAGGGGTTACCACAGAGAAGTTACCAAAGCGTTTGCAAGATCATTTGATGGCTCGGAAGCAGAAGTGGGAGACCTCAAGTTTTTGGTTAATGAAGCATCGATAACAGCAGCCACAGAGCTTCTTCAGGAAGGAGAACGTTGGTTCAAAAACAAAAGTATCAGTGATGAGGCATGGAGAACAATTCTCCGAAATCAAGGTATGGATATCACTGTTTTCAAAAGAGGAATCCCTGTGCATGCAATAAAAGATGAATGGGCCACTTTATTACTCATTTTTCATAAATTTATCACATGTGAAGGCCGCTTTGGCTCTATGTACATGTATCATACTAGGATATTGATGAATTTTCTTGAAAACCAAACTCTCAATCTTCCTTACTTCCTATTCAATAGTTTGAAGAAAATGGCTGTCACTGTGCAAAAACACCTAGGAGATGTAGAGCCTCATTTATATCATCATGGGCTTATAAAAATTCTGATTGAAAAGGAACTAAAGGACGAAAAAGATACATGGGAACAATTCCTAGTTAGAAACTTCTTTGAAGAACCTCAGGAAATTCCTGAAGGTAATCCAATTAGAAGGAGTAGAAGAAAGAAAATGGATGTTGAAACCCAAGTTGCTCCTACAAAGGAAGTTCCCGCAGCTAGCACAGCAAAAAGAAGTAGAAGGAAAAGAACAGTAGATGAAATCCAAGATACTTCTACTACTACTATGAAGAAAAATGATAGGGAAGAAAGATTGATAAAAAGGAAGAAGAAGGAAGTTAAAACTAAGAAGCCAATAATATCAAAAGGGAAAGAAATTATTGAGGTTGTCCATAAAACTTCTTCTGAAGAAGAAGAAGATCACCAAGTTCTATCTGAAAGATTAATTTTTCTTCAAAAACATTCATCTCTATCCAAGAAGGCAAAAACAGGAAAACAAGAACAAAAGGGTAGTGTACCACAGCATGTGAGGAGAAGCAGCAGGCTTAAGGGAAAACTGAGAAAAACACAAATTAAAAGTCCTCATTTCATTGATTTGGGTGAGGAGACATCTGAATAGTCTCCAACTGACAATAGTCCATTTCAGTCAGTTAGTGAACCTGACTCCTTTCACTCCCAATCAGACAATGAGCGTACTCCATCTTATTCTCAGCAAAATATTGATGAAAGTTCTCCTCGGCCAAATTTTGAACATAATTCTCCCTTGCAGCATTTTGAGGACAGTCCAATGAAAAAGACATCGGAAGTAGACCCCAAACAGCAGGAGGTCTATGACTATATAGAATCCCTGGAGAAGGCAGCCACAGGTCCAAGTACCTCTTCTACTCAGCCTCATACATTGCAGGATGACTTGGTTCAGTCATTAAAACAGGAGATTTTTGAGCTTGAGCTTTTGAACCGGCATATCAGAAATGAAAATGAAACACTCAAAGAGCAAGGAAAACTGGACAAGATTATCCATGACAATACTATGTTACATTTGGGTATTTGGCAAAAGAAGAATAAGAAGCTAAAAAGGAAATGCCAAAAATTGAGCAGAGCACTTGTGAATATAAAATTCAGGTGCTTAATGAAGAAACCCAGAATGATGGCAGTACCAAAGAAGAAGAGAAGGGGGTTAGATGTGCTGGCTGAAGTATCAAGGCACATGAATTGAACAAAGAGTATCAAAATTTTGGTTGCATGAGGACATGCAACACCTTCACAGTGGGGGTATGTTGAGTCCCGAATTTGCCTCTTTTCCATACACTTTCCCATATCTTTTTCACTCACCTAAACCTCCAAAATTGTCAATATCATGTGCAAAAGGGTATCTAACATGGTTTTTAATTATGTTTTTGTGTTTTCTATTTGATTTGGATTTTGTTCATACAGCTGCGGAAACTTGCCACTTTCCGCAGCTGCTGCAACTTTCCGCAGCTATTTTGTGGATATCTATGCTACAGGTGTCTACGAAGGAAACGAGCCACATGGGCAGGCTAGGAATGACAAGGACATGGTTCGAGTCCTATTGGTTCAAGTAAATTTTTCAAAGAAAGCCGCGGTCAAAGCCATCCACGTGGAAGTCAACTGTGGAGTTCTATGTCGGCTGGACTCTGTTTCGTGGCATATAAACATCCATACGGCCGTTTCCAAGCTTGCGGAGGTTAATTGACATCTGTGCAAAGTTCTGGAGTTGAATTCAAGCGCCCACCTTCCATAGATCCGTTTTCCAACATGGCCATACTCCTATATCCGTGGCCTTAGTGGTCTACGTGCTGGCTGCTATCATAAACTTCAGGAGACAGTTACATTTTGTTGCTTTATAAAGAGCGTTTGCATACGCATGTAGATAGATTGATGGTATTAGTTGATCACTTATTGCTGTGATTGGTGTCGTGCCTCACATTGTATATGAAAGTGTTGCCTTGAGCATGTATCTGATCACCAATGGTGCTTTAATGAAGAACTCTGTTTTCAACTTAATTTGTGTTGAGGATCGTTACCAAAGCTGCGTAGAGGGCCCCTGCTCAGCCGAGGTTCTGTGTATTAATGTATATATTTTCATTTCATTTCTTTAAACAGTCATTGTATCATAACTCATTACATGTTCATATTTCATAGTTGCTTCATTTCTGTTCATTAATTTCCATTGCATTCTTGTCTTTCATGTTTTTATGATTGTTAAATCACTGATCAGTTTTCTTGTGCAGGTTTTAGGTAGACAGCCCGGGGCATTTTTATAGTATTTTTGGCTAATGATATGAAACTGACATTATTCTGCTGCTAGTTTTCTTTCCACAGCTTTTGTTTAACTTCAGTCTTGTTTTGTACATTTCAGTTTTGCTTATCTGATTCAGTAGTTAAATTTAAATATATTAAGCTACTCATAGTGTCTTCGGTTACCTCCGAAAGCCACAGCTGGACTGATGGTGAGGGGCTACATGATGAAATGTGTAGTTTAGTATTAGTTTCCTTTCTGCAAAATTAGATATATTAAGCTACTCATAGTGTCTTCGGTTACCTCCGAAAGCCACAGCTAGACTGATGGTGAGGGGCTGTATGATGAAATGTGTAGTTTAGTATTAGTTTCCTTTCTGCAAAATTAGATATATTAAGCTGCTCATAGCGTCTTCAGTTACCTCCGAAAGCCACAGCTGGACTGATGGTGAGAGGCTGCATGATGAAATGTGTAGTTTAGTATTAGTTCCCTTTCTGCAAATTTAGATATATTAAATCATGTATGGCATCTTCAGTTGCCTCCGAAAGCCACAGCTGGACTGATGGTGAGGGATTGAATTATGTGTGTATGGTTTAGTATTAGTTTACTTTCTGCAAATTAAATAATCAGTTACACAAGTTGTTTATGATTACTTCCGCAAGTCATAGCTGGTCTAATGATGAAGAGTCAGAAAATGAATTGATGTAATCTGATTTAGATTTATTTCATTGCAATTTTGAATTTCCATAAGCGTAGTTTCTTTTGTGTTCAGTTGGCAGCAAGAATAGTTTAGTTTTCATGTTCACTAGTTTCCTGTTTTGATTCATTAGATTAGCAGCACCTTTTCATTTCAGCAGTACACTTTTACTTTCTTCCGAGTCTTGTCATTGTAATTTCAATTTTCTTTTAAAGTTTCAAGATTGGTAAATCATTATAGGGGAAATCACTTCCTTGAATAAATATAACCAAGCTTGCTTTTCACTTTAGAATTT
>JAXQQM020091397.1:0-40761 GCA_034641835.2 Pinus albicaulis
CTTGTTGCTATATTCCTCCAATTATTGCACCAATTTTGGGGTCCACTTGGTGATCGCGTCGTCCTTTGCACAGGTCTGAAACTCAACAAGATGAGACAACCACCCTTGCAACTCGGTTGCAAAGGAATCAAAGAAAATTTCGTAGACCTTTGTGTAGATATAGCTTTGTTCCCAATATTTCGCAGGCAATTTAGGGTTTTTGTTTTCTTGGATCACAAATTCAAGTACCTTCTTATCAAGCCAATCTTGTAATTCATTCTTCTTCGAACTCCACAACATCAAATCTCCCTCAAAATGATCCCGGTCTCGAAAACATAACCATTTGTTGGCTTAATGTGTTTTGACCCAGTTTCGGATTAATTTCACAACCAACAAAACCCTCCAACTACTGGAACTTTCGGCAGTGATATTCTCGCACAAATCAAAGTATCGCTCGAAGTAGTGTGGGGGGGTGTTGGAACCACATTTCCACACCCTGAGGGAGCTTTTGATGAGGCAGATCTTAATCCTACTTCACAAAAACCAAATCTAATTCCAGATAAATCCCTTATACAGTAGAGAAGTTTCACGCGACCAGATAATGATGAACATACTTAATCCTTACACATTCATAGATCATTGTAGAATTAACCCTTACTTCAATATATACTTGTGTGGAACAAATTACTATACTTAATTCAGATCTAACAGTTTAAAGCAGAATAATACTTATGCAGAGATGTAATTTACCAATTCGACTTATCATTTAATGAAATAAATACACATTCAATAGGACATATCCAGATCTATAAGTGCAATAAGCAACAGATATCACACATAAAAAAATCTAAGACAATCATATAAAAGTCTGATTTCGCCAAAGTTGCCTTCTTTATTAAGAGATCTTTATTCAGTACAATCTTTCTGCCCACGCACACAACAACAGGGTCCTTTCACATAGCTCAGGACTTAGGTCTTCGCACACACAACCAAATCGAGCCCTTTTACCGAGACTAACAGTTCAGATCAACAAAACAGACAATTCACTTTCGGATCTATATCTCTATCTATTTACTCGACTCAACTCTTACGTATTAATACTTTCAAACGTGCACATACCATTGTCTCAAACCATGGTTTGAGACTCATGGTTTCCCTTTTTACCCGTTAGAATGATTAAGGGACTTTGACCCACCGCAAATCCCCTTTCCTTCTGCACGCAACACGTTTTAACAAAACTTGACCAAAAATGCTTTACCCCAGAGGACCCTACTCCAATATAGAGTAAGAGAATCATGACCTTTTAACTTAACATTAATGGGGTGAAATAATACAAATGAAATGAAATAAATCGAATAAAAATCATAGAAAATAATTAAATTCATTAAGAATATGTGATGCCACAATCAATCTACAGCGTCATGTAGATTTGAATTGAAAGCAACAGTAAATGGTTAGCAAGAAGAGAAGAATCAAGTCATAGAAAGGGATGGTAGACATAAGTTATCTAGTTGATTATGCACTTCACCCTTCACCCTTCTCACCTCATAGCCTAGCTTGGAGGTGGTGCTTATGTTGGAAAACTATGTTTGGGTGGTCAATAATTCAAATAATTACTATAGATAGTCTCGAACAATATAAGTGTTATTACTATTTACTTTGTTATGTCCAGTTATGCAATTCTATTTCCTTATGTTATTTCTAATTCATGTACATATAATTGATACTTAATTTCCATTCCCATGGGAATTATTATTTTACTCTCTCTCTCTCTCTCTCTCTCTCTCTATATATATATATATATATATATATATATATATATATATATATAAGATAACGATTTATTTCAAAAGAAACTAATTGTGTTACATGCATATTTTCATATTGGGTTGTCATGAGATATGGGTGTGAGAAAGGTATTTACGAAACTAATACACCTCATAAAGAATGTTTAGGAAAGGTTCTATATCGCATCAAAGTGGTTGTGTTTGTTTAGTTTATAATCATTATTTAGAGCAAGTCAAAACTATAAAAAAAATGTTCACATCATTCTTAGTGGCAAGTGGAAGAAATTTCTACTAATATCTAGTTAGTTTATTATATTTTAGAAATAGTAACATCCACTTCAAACTATAAAATAAAACTAAATAAGGCCACAATGTATCTATGTTCATTATATGTACAAATATTTTAGTGGAATATTTGATAAATCATGTTTTAGCAATGATAGAAACATGGTTGAAATTTCATTAAGTCATGCAATACATTTCTTCCAAAATGCAATCAATAAAATGTTAAAATACCTAGAGGAGATAATGTAATTAAAAAAGAAAAAAAAAAGTGAACTAGTTGTTCTTTGGATGGAGTGAGAAGTTATGACAATCAATTGAAATTGTTGGTATTTACTATTGTGACAATATCCAAATTTACAATTATTGCAACCATCAATGCAAATGATTGATAATGGATGCAAATGATTTATGAAATCTAAATGACAATGTAAACTCTCTACAACATGAAATTTAAAATATTAAGAAAGAGAATTCACAAAATCTTATAATCATGTAAGTTCATGAAGATTATTACATAGTTTTTCACATATTAGTCTCTAATTACAATCCACTTCACAATCATTGCAAAGGGTATGCTTTAACAATATTAATTTTTTTTACTTATTTAATTGTGATTCATCAGGTCTCTAAATGTACACTACATAATATTACAAGTCTGTGGATAGGATTTCTCACTTTTCAGTGCTGAATTGTGCTTCACTCCTCAGTATCTAGTTGTGCTTTGCATATAGTGTTTACTTATTAGAGTTTAGGAAAACACTCAAGCTCTTAACCTAGTGGTCATTTAAAAAATTTCAATCTAATATGTGAATGTGTAAATAGATATAGTTGTGATACTCTCATTTGAGCTAGCTCTAATTTTCAAGATTTATGTATCTGAGAGTTAGCATAATATTTTACATATAAAATATTTCTCAAACAATCATTGTGTAATTTCATGAATGGACTCTACAAGAAGAAAATATATAGGTCCTAAATACATGAGGTCTTTTAATATAGGAACTAAATTACCTATTCATAAATAAATAACTAAATTCAATCGCATAACATAAATTCTCTATAATACCATATATAGTACTTATAATATCTAATGGGACAAGTGTAGCTCAGGATCCGTTACTTGGAAGGATGTGAATACTATACGTCGTGACCACCCCTTAGTTTTTGAGCATCTATGATTCCTATTTTGACTTAGATAGCTACCTATGCTAAGGCTTTATTTGTATTTCCATGTTATTTAATTATGAACACTATGTAATATTTATGCATTTAGTTGGACATATGAAACTAATATATGAAATTACATATATTATGTATTGTTGATTACAATAATTGATGTATGACTTATTTGATGTATGATTTACCTGATGTATGACTTAATTGGTTATGATTTATATAGTGTATGACTAATTAGAGTTATTGTTGTTTGATGTATGCATTAATGGGATATGATTTAGCTAATGAATGGATGATCAAAATTATGATTTATCTAATGTAAGATTTATTTCCAGTATGTTGTTATGAAGTACAAAATTGAAACGTGGACAATAGACTTAATAACATGATGATTAATATCACTTATCTATATATATTTTGTTGTTTTGTATATGCATGAATGAGAACTAACCTGTAGATTAGAAAGAACTATATGATAACCAAGATTTACTCTTGTGATGGGGTAATGTTGAGACATCCAATGAGGAATGGTATGATGTACATTGTTCTATTTCATTTTGTATCTACTTGATATGTACTATTATGACATGGTTAAAGTGTAAATGATAGTTGACAAGACTAATTTACTAGATTATTTGATGGCAAGTATCCCACCAGTGTGGTCCATATTAGGGTGGTGACCCTAGTTTTGAGGAGGGGTGGAGGAATTTCCCACTGTGTAACCTCCAAGCCTAAAATCATGGGAGGTAAGTGATGGAAACACTCCCCTAGACATGTGATGATGATTGCCAATTGGATGTTGGGGAAATTAGGCTGATATAGTCAACGCTTCTGCAATATTGGTTTTATAAATGGTTATATTGGTATAGCCGAATCCATAGTATATTGCAGCATAGGATGAATAGGATGGGAGCAGAAGTAGGTTAGTAAGGATAGGAGGCTATAGGTTAGTTGTAGACTCTTGATGGGAAGTGGTATAATTTCTTGACTTACTTATTTGATTACTATATCTCTCCTATTTTATTGTGCCTTATTGTAAAACTTCTTTCAAACTCCTTGTGTCATTTTCACTCTAACTTTGGGAGAAATTTTTCTGAAGGAGGGGTGTATGTAATGGCCTACTTGATCCTATTAGGCTAATTTTGATTAGTTTTTAATTAACCTGCAGATATTGAATTACAATTATTAAGTAATATTGGTATATATCTACACTTGTGAATCTGTAATTTTATTTTACTAATATGACTTTTATTATTTATTTTCTAAATCAAATATCTAAATTTGTACTCCCTAGGTGTCTTCTCAAATTTAATTTTGAATAAGATATGGTCTTCTCCAATTCAATTTTAGAACAACTATCTATATTTCTATTCCCAAGGTGTCTTCTCAAATCTACTTTTGGATAAGATATGGTCTTCTCCAATTGTTTCGGGAATCGTTACCCTAAAGGTCTTGGGTTTATAACCTTCACATATCAGGGGCATGTCATTACAAGAAGGACTCACTTAACCAACTTTTATGCTAATAACTAGAAACTACAAGTTGCAGCCTTACCTGGATATTCCTCGGTTTAAGTAGATCCCACGAGGTGCAAACCCCCTACAACACTTTGTGCTCTGAAATTTGTAAATCAACAAAGAACAAACAAAAAACCTTATTTGTACAACATATATATGTTCTAGATGTAGTGGAAATCATGCATAACATCATAAAAACAATATTAAATGTTCAATTAATGATAATTACAGATGTATAAAAAATAATTGACACGTAAAAATCAAGAACAAGATGGATTCTTCTATTAGTAATGACATGTACAGTAGATAAATGTGAGGAGATCACCTGAAATCTGCCACGGTCTTCGATCATACCGTCCTCTATATCTACCCAGCCCAAGCCTCTCAAGATTTCTTCCAATATGAGTGCACAACAAATGTCATATAGGGTGATGAACATCTCAAGGAAACAAGGGCTTCCTGCAAATATCTAGGAAATACAGGAGGCACGGGAATATATCAGACTTGGATAGGGCTCCAACAACGTATAATATCTATATTTATCTCTCTCTTCCTCCCTTAGGACATTCCCTTGAAAGGATTTTATACTCCCACAAATCAGTTTTTACAGTTGGGAACAATTAGGCCATGGGCTGGGGTGGTTAATTTACTAGAACAACCATAAACCACACCTCTAAAATAGGGAAAATATATAATTTTTAATGATTAAAATGGAATGTACGGTTCTATATGTATGGACTCACGTATATACATGGAAAATTTTGGGCATAATCACGTATGGGATTTAAGATACTGTTTTTTGAGAAATAAGTCCAAGTACGAAGGAAAGGATTTCCCAAGGCCAATGTATAAATCATCAAGTATAATATGGTGATAAATGATCCTATAACAGATGCCCCCTAATATATGAGGTCAGAAGGGGTACATGATGGCCGAAATGTATTATGTGCATAGAAAGAACCTTGCGAGGACTAGAGAGGAATTCACTAGATTTCAGCCTGCCAAAAAACTAGTGAGAGAGATCAGAAAGATGGCTCATGTCTGAGGTGGGCATACCCATACTTAGTGAAATAAAATCATGTCCGCATATGAAGGATAGAGCAGATCCAATATGGATAGAAGTATAATTGAAATGTAAAGTACATAGTGAATCATCTGATCACTGCCCGGAAGTATAAGTCAAAATCAAGTCCAAGTATCACATATAGCAGACCGATCAATGATGCTGCAATGAATATCTGATCACAAAAGTCACAATTGAATCTCCAAGTACCAAGTCATAAGTGGTGGAACAAATGGTACAACATGCGACTCGGGAGCCAACATATAAGATGTCGCTGTGATGAAGCTGCAACATATAAGAGTGGATGGTGTCACTGGCAGAAAATTGAAGGAGTTGTCAAAGTGAACCAAAGCATGTTGATGCAAATTCGAGGTCTTCACTGATCACCATGGCACAATTCTACACTATGGGAATAAATGAGCTAAATTCGACCATGTGAGAAATCGTTTGATTACCATTCGTTGATGTGTACCGTTAACAAACGCGAGACAACCCACCGATAATGATAATGAGTGTCAAGGTGCCCCAGTACAATCTAGAAAGTGTGAATGAATGAGTTGAAGTTGAACACTTGAAATAATATACTAATCAGGAGGCAATGATGTATCCTTACTGTCGACAGCAAAGAGTCTGCCACTAATGACTGCAAACCCTAAGGTACTGACAAAAGGACTCTAGACCTTATTCCCAGAGCAATGAGTTGGAGTTGCTAGGAAAATATCTGCTGGAAGGAAGTTATTAAGGCATCCCACATCAGTTCAGTGCGAGTGTAACCCACAGGCCAAGATTTGGAAGGAATTGGATGAAGTAGAGTGAAGTAACCAACCCGAAGTATGTTTCCAGCATGCACAAGATGAAGTTAGCGCATGACAGAAACCCTCTAAACCAACCAATAATGAAAGCTGACAAAGAGGTGAGATATCCACCGATAGGTTCAAATGGAAATCAAGGTACTGTATGAATCCTAGGTGTGATAATGTAAGCTGACGTTGAACACAAGGGAAACCACTTAGTCAAAGACCCATGATGATGATCAAATGATGAGTACAAGGTCACCTATCAATGATGTAAATAGGGCTAGGGTGCAGCTCTAGGTTTACTCTCAAAGCAATATGTCGTAGTTGATAAGAGAAAAACTCGTCGGCAAGAAGTCAGTGGAGACCTTCTCAAACCAACACGAGCAAAGGACCAAATATCTGATGTGATAGAAAAAGACACCGACAAGACCTGGAAGGCAGATTGAAAAATGAGTCAAGAGACACCGCAAAAAGTCCGACTCAAGTTAACTTCCCTTGAAAAAAAGCACGACTCATGTTTGACTATGGCAAAAAATGATAAGTTTGTATAAGTTTGTCATGCAGGAGGCATAAACAAACCCTCCATATGATTGGAAGAGATAACCAACCGGGGGAGTACTGACCCATGAAACAAGTTTATGGCTTCTCCTAAGTCAAAAATAAACCATCCCAAATGAAGAAAAAACTTAGCTTTTTTGTGATTTGTTCAAGGGTGACAAAACCGACACTGTAGCTGCCATCAAATATGGAAGAAATATCCCGTTCTTGCTCTTTTTCAAAATATTTAATTTATTTTTTATTTTTCATATCAAAGCCTAAAAAAGAATAAAATAATGCTATATTACAATGGATAGAATGAGTGTCATGACATAGATGCACTAGTTCTTGGGATAGGAACAATCCTATGCTCAATGCAAGGTGGCGAAAACTTGTAAGTGACACTCAGAGGAATGTTCCATCCATGGGTAAAGGTGTCAAGTTGCAGAAGCTAAGTGATTTCATGGTTAACTTGTATAGAAAGACATGGTCAAAAGATGGCTTAAACATGAGTCCATATGAAGCCGACTAAAGGCCAAGATAAACAAGTAGTCAATATGCAATGCAGTAATACAACTCAACAACATAAGAGAGCCTCTAGGGTAATGGCTAGAAAAATTAATAGCGAAGAAGAAGAAGAATGACGCTTCAATGCATAAGACATGGCGGGACTAAAGAGGACTCTCGAGCCTACAAGAATAGCAGCATGGGCAACGAATGCTAGAGAGGAACTAACTAGGAAGCCCATGTAAAGGAAGGCTCTACCACCAAGTCATGATTAAAAAATCAGTGAGTGAAATGGGTTAAGTACTCATGACATGATGGGATCGACCCTATGGAAAGTGATCAGAATGGAGGCTAGTATGCAAAATGCAATGGAAAGTGGATTCCCTAACATATATGCCAGTTCAAAATCATATACCTGCCATGACAGGTCAACAGTCTTGGATCGAAGAAAAACTAGAAAAATCTCAAATTCAGCAACATGTACCTGAAATAATACCTTGCCCAACACTTACAAGTCAAAAGGTTATACTGTCTTAATCAAATTCAAAAAATAAGCACAATGAAAATTTGCAAAAAAAAATCAAATTCGGGGCATAAATACACCATTTGACTCACATTTGGATCATTTTCACATTGCAGAAGTGGAGAAGGAGCTTTTGGAGCAAAAATTCCTTTTCTCAAAACCAGAGAAATCAACTGTCAAATCGCACCAAATCTGTCAGGTAAGCTCTAAATTCATCCTTTGCATCAATTTCGTTCCAGTTTAAGGTAAAATTATGGAAATTTGACCGTAGGAAAGAGATTTTTTAATGAAACCCTCTGCGCATACGCAGCTCTAGATATGTAAAAAAAAAACAAAAATATATACAACAAAGCAAGATGCTAGGCTAAATCTAGGCATAATACTTTTTCCAAATGAGGCCCATTTTTGGGCCCGCCAACTCATCAAGATGTTCCCAGGATGAAGGAGGCATTCTTTGAGACTAGAAGTGTCGGGAGGAAGCTCTGAGAGCTAACTTAAGTGAGATTTCACACTCAATAGAAATATATGTTAAACCATAAACGGTTAAACAGTAAACAGTTAGTTTTGATTGACATACGGTATGCCCAAAGTGTAGGATACAACATATGTACTGCCAATTGGATGCGGCTTTATCAATTGTTAATTGAAAGTGTGCTTCAAGGATTTTTCTGACTTTAACTCTCATTGGCACAGGGATAGCCAAAAGAGAGAGCAAATTCTCTTTCTTAGGAAACTTCATTTTAAGTCGATTGACCATCATGTTATGAAAGTGACTTCCATGATCAGTGAAAATCTCTTTGGGAATACCAAAACAAGAAATGACTTGATTGAAAAGGAAAAGAGCTGCTGTCTCACCGTCATTCCCAAAAGTAGGTATAGCCTCAACCCACTTCGTGAAGTAGTCTACAGCTACGATAATGTACTTGTGACCTTTAGCCGAAGGCGGGTTACAAGTAGTAAAATCAATACCCCACTTTGTAAAGGGTCCGACAGTAATGACAAGAAAGATCGGAGCTGGATGAGCACACATGTTTCGAGTACAAACCTGACATGAATGACACCTTTTGACCAATTCCATACAATATTTGAAAATCGAAGGCCAAAATTATCTTACACGCAAAAAATTTTGGGTTGTATCAAGCCCAGATAAATTACCACCACAAGCTCCACTGTGGCAATCATTCAGCACAACCTCAGCTTCTTCGAGAGTTAAGTAGCGCCTAAGTATCGAATCGACCCCGCGACGATATAAAGTGTCACCAATAATCAAATAGATTTTGGCTAAGTGACTTAACTTTCTACACTCATCTTTCGAAAAAGTCGAGGGAAACTTCGCAGCCTGGAGATAAACTATGAGATCCCCATATCAAGGATCCTATGAAGAAATGAGAAAAAGATGTTCATCAGGAAATGATTCGTCATAAACAATATCTTCTCCACAGGGCAACTCAGAAATCAATTTCGCAAAAACTAATTATTTCTTGGATTTGGAAGACATAAAATCAAGATCAAATTCCTGCAAACTCACAATCCATCGATTTTATTTTCCCCCAATCACTTGCCTACTGAGAAAAAACTGAAATGGATTGGCTGCTGCCAAAACATAAGTTTTGCGTACAAGAATGTAATGTCTGAGCCGCTAAACAACATGCACAACTGCTAAAGCAAGCTTCTCTATCGAAGAATACCAGACTTTAGGTCCTAGAAAGCCTCGACTTATGTAGTATATAACATGATCAGCAGTAGCTTAATCCTCCTGAACCAGAACCATACCAATGGTATATTTTTTTGCTGCGAGATACAAGAGAAAATCCCTGCTATAATTGGGTGGACTCAGCAAAAGAGCAGAGGTCAATGCTTTTTTCAAAGCATTGAATGAGCGTTGAGCAAATTCATCCCAAAAGAATGGAACTCCTTTCTTTAATAATCTCATAAATATCTTTGTAATATCGACATGCATAATTTACAGTAAATCTCTACGAGATAATTAGCAAGCTGAAGTATTGCCTCAAACTTGAAGGGATCTACCCAAATCTCTTCCATAGACA
This sequence comes from Pinus albicaulis, assembly GCA_034641835.2. Taxonomy (NCBI): domain Eukaryota; kingdom Viridiplantae; phylum Streptophyta; class Pinopsida; order Pinales; family Pinaceae; genus Pinus; species Pinus albicaulis. The sequence continues at coordinate 10,220 of JAXQQM020091397.1, forward strand.
CTATGAATCCCAACAACCAACCAGATGTGACAACAAAAACACACTTGTTCAGGCTCAACCAGATTTTATAATGCCGACATCATTCAAAACCTTGACGAAGGTGAGAAGGATGATCATTTCCATTACGAGAATGAGTAGCTAAATCATCCAAATATGCCTCGATAATATGTTTGATGTCGTGGAAGGCATAAGACATGGCCAATTGAAAAGTAGCTCTAGAATTTTTTAGGACAAAAGGCATTTTCTTGTAAGCAAAGGTACCCCAGGGACAAATAAATGCAGTCATATGCTGATCTTTAGGACGGGTAGTAATTTGATTATATCCAAAGAAACTGTCCATGAAGGAGAAAATCTCATTCCCGACACACTCATTGATAATATGATCTATAAATAGTGTGGGGTAATTATCTTTAGGACGTGCTTTATTTAGGTCTCTAAAGTCGATGCAAACTTTTATTGTTCCTTATTTCTTGTCCATGGGAACTGGATTTGAAACCCACTCAGTCAAAGGAACTAGGTAAATGAACCCTGCCTTTAGCAGCTTCTCCACCTTAGTTTTGATAGCTTCGACCTTCTTAGGATTGACCAGACGAAGATTTCACCTGATAGGCTTAGCATTTTCGTATACCTTGATCTCATTTTGGAAAATAGATGGATCTATACCAGGAATTTCCTCATAAGACCAGGAAAACACATCTCTAAACTCTTGAAATAGATCGGTGTAAATTTTAATCTCTTCAGGGGAACATTTAGCTCCGATGAATACATTCTCTATAATGCTGGGATCTCTAGAGATGTTCACCGGGATAATATGAGAAATCACAACCATGTTCCCTTCAGCAAAAACCTATGCTGGTGCTAAAGGGTTAAGAACTGGGTGAATAGGACCAGAAGACTAAGGGCTAGGAAAACTTGATTCAACTTCACGCAAGTCTGGGAGAAAGTAAGACCGATGATGCAAATCATCCCACGATATTTATACACCATTCATTGCTTCAAGGATGGCCTCTTCAGATGAAAGAGTGGTATCAAGGCAATCCTGAGTTGAGGATGAACTAAGAGTCCAAGCCGGAGCCACATCTCCATCCAACTCCTCCGGTGAAAGAGAAATTGGGATGGAATCTGCAGAGTCAACATAAGAGCTATAAGAAATCTCAGCTGCAGACATAGGAAATGTCATTCCACCTACTTGACCTTCTTCTAATGTGGATGTAGGAGAAGGTAAGGTCCAGGGGTCCGAAAAATAATGAGTTCTGAAAAATCTCTCCGAATAGGAGCCCTAGAGGATGAAATAGCATTGATATGAACTGAAGGAGGAAGAAGATCAAAAGTACCCATCAAGGAAGTGTACATTCCAACCCCCAGATTCTCAACAGGTGGCTTGGTATCCTTCACCAAAGGAATGGTTGAGTCAGAAGAAGCATTCAGATCTACAGAAGAACAATCTAGTTGGTCAACTATGACAATTCTCCCTTCGTGAGGGAAACAAACAATAAAAAATAATGAGGATGCAATAACATCCATCTCATAGATCTAATTTCACCCCAACAGAAGGTTATAGTCTAAGATTGCATCAAATATATCAACTTCAATATTAACAGTCTTTCCCCCAACACAGATGGGAAAAGTTGGAACAATACCATGCGACCTGTGAGAATGACCATCAAATCGCAATCAAAAGAGTGGCTGAAGGAACAACTGTGGGAGATCCAATACCCTTCTAACATGCAAGAGACATTACACATGTGGAAGTGCCCTCATATATGATTGTTCGAAAGATATTAAATTTCCGATAAGTTGATCTAATATGGAAAGCCATATGATGAGTAAGTCTCTTTTTAAATTTCGACATATCAAATGTGATCATAAGAGAATTCTTTAGATCGACAGCCCCAATAGCAGTGATAAAATCACTCCACTAAGCGAGACAAGACTAGAGCACCTCTAACGCGGACATGACACAAGGACTTTGACCTAGATCTTCTGCAATCAAGTAGTTCTGGGTAGCCTTGGCATTAGGATTGATTGTCGAATGTTTTGAAGACCCTTTCAGCATCTGAGGTATAGGCTCAACAGTAGGCCTAGTAATATGAAGTGGCTCAGTACTATCAAGATCACCCTTGGCTTTCGAAGACTCAGCTTCACCATAGTCATGAGATCTCATAGCGATATTTGCATGAGCACTCATCATGTATATGTTTGATGTATTTTCCCCTTCCTGGCTACCCCCAAAGGAAGCCCCAGTATTTTGATTCGCGTCAGAAACTAATTTCTTCCCTTGGGGAAAATGGTTTTTTAGAACAACCTGGGAACTAGAAGTACCTTTTTGAGCTAACAAGTTCCGCGCATCATGAATTTTAGGGCAAAGGTGTGTAAGATGATCTCCAGTGCACAATTTGCATGGAAATTTCACTATCTTTTTATTATCCTTTTTACCCTCTCTAACATGATCGTTGGATTTGTTTGCATTCCCCTTCTTATCCTTGTCCTTTTTCTTGTTATTCCATCCCTTCTTCTTCCCATCGAATTGTTGATTTCCTTTGGGATTGGAATTTTGGACAAAATTAATTTCCAAGGACTGGAAAGGAGTTGACACTGAAGGCACAACCTCACCAGAAGAAGTAGATTGTATAGACAACTGCTGCAATTGACTTAGCAGGTTAGCTACATTGCTATCAATTGAACCGATAAGCCCATCACCATGAGGACCAGGTTTATTTTTAGCTAAATCTAATTTGGAGTGAGGAGCATCCGGAAAATTTGTATTAAGGACTCCAGATTGAGAATAAATCAGTTCTAATTGATAAGCCCTAAAAATAGCCTGCTCTTCAGAAAATACCCTTGAAAGGGATACATCCTTAGAAATATTTGGCTATAAATATTTCAAAAACCACTCAAGAAGGAGTTCATTAGGGTTTTGGGCTTTAATGAGCCTCTTCCTTCTTCGCCATTCCTGAGTATGGTTAGAAATGTGAGTCGCCTTGTCCCGCTGAAAATTGGCCAGGAGATCAGTCTTGGTGTCATAATGGACATGTAACTGAAAGTGATTTAAGAACATGGTATCAAACTCTCCAAAAGTAGCAAAATTTCCCCCAGTTAACTCAATATACCATTTAGCAACATTTCCAGTTAAGGTTCTTTTGAATAATCTCAACCTAATCGAATCATCGATCAGGGAGTTCGAGGAACAGCATAAATGGAAAGTGCTGATATGATCTGTTGGATCCTCACCAACTTTCCCTTCAAACTTTGGAATGTCTGAAGGGAGCTTAGTGGGGATTGGAGGCCAACCTGGACTATATCGAATAGGATCATTAGTGAATTTCGATAGATCTAGCAAGTTTAATGTTGCCAGAAATGGTAAGCGAGGAGAAGCCTGGGAATTCCATCCCCCATAGGAAGGATTACCCACATTCTGAAAAGAATAACCTGGATTTTTTGAGGCAGTAGGTTGCCAAATTTTGTTCGTAGATAATTTTGGGCCATAAGAAAATCCTTGTGACCCAGCATTCGGAGAAGGACCCCCCCCAACATAGAGTGACTATACACAGGACCATTCCCTCCAACCGAGGTAGTGAATGAAGAAGAAACCCCTTGGCAAGGGTTCCAAGCATTTTCAAATGAAGAAAAAGCATGAGAAGTACTCGATGAAGGGAAAGAAACATTCCCTTGCTGACCAGCGAGAAACTGACTCCCTGATCCTAATGCTGTAAAAACAGGGTTCCATCCTGTAAAGGCATTAGAATTTTGACCTCTTGAAAAAGGATTGAAACCTTGAGCCTGAGAGGTAAAAGGTAAAGATCCTAAGGAAGGGGTTGAATGAGGGATGTGCCCACTTCCAAAGGGGAACCCTTGAAACGAAGTTGACCCACTAGCCATAGAAGGAATGGGTTTGGAGATAGCTAAAACAACAGAAAAGGAGAAAGAAGGAATTCCACTAGTGGGCATTCCATAAGAAAAGGGACCAAATTGAGAAGCATGTGCTTGGGTGTTTCCAGAGCCAAACACAACAGCACTAGAAGCGATATTAGATATAAAAATAGTGCCCCCTCCTTCAACTGAAAGAGGAGTCTGAACACTTGCAGTGTTCACAGCCGAAACTATATTCCCAGTCATGGACATCGAAATAAATGAATATGATGGATAAGGACTCTCCGGTCTCTGAGACTCAAGTTCAATGTACTGAATAATGTAGGATAACTAGCAGGAAGAGGAGATGGAAGAGACTCAACAAGCTAAGGGACTTCCTCTATTTCTACTTCTTCTTCCGAAAATAAAACTCTAGAGATGAGTGAAGCACTCCTCTCTATACTGACACCAACACCAGAACCACCCACAGAAACTTCAAGCCCTAATAGAGGATCTCTCTCCGCTGTGTTTGAAACCACAGAGTGAAAATCACCCTCTGAATTACTCCTACGCCTTCTTGAAGAAGGCTTGGCACTCATGGGAGACAACCCACGAAGCCTCCTCAATCAATGAGGTGATCAGTCAGCCACTTTAAGAGATTAAACTAGACTCAAAAAATATATGAAGTTAAGCAATCTAGGAGCAAAGAGCACACTCTAAAAATTTCCTAAGATACATCCAAGCAAGCAGCTCTTGAGTATTTCCGCTTCGGGTGATGAGGAACGGACACCAAAATATAAGACAACGAAATAACAGGACCTTTCGAAAATAGTCTGGGGTAGTTATGCCCTAGGCCTACTAGCGATGGTAACATAAATAGTTACGCTAACCTCCTAACAACAACCTTTGCCAATGCAACTCCCCAAGCTTCGCAAGGGCACCCTCCAGAAGTACTTTTGGAAGTGATGCAACGTTTGTCTCAGGTACCACGGGTATTCCCCCCCCCGCAGTCACCTGTGCAGTCCCTAGGATAGGCAACTAAGGGCACCAATCCGTATTGGCAGCTTGGTGGAATAGTATTAGTTCAAGATTCAACAAATAGGAGAGGGTGTATCTCTCTTCTTTTCCTACACTATCCCTCGTGCTTGACTCTCTGGAGGAGAGCTTTCCCAGTCAACTTAACAGTGTTGGATTTCACTCATTAATAAACTTTCTATGTTTAACAATTTGAGCAGCCTTGGAGAGTTAACTCTCCACTCACCTAATCCAAGGCCCTACAACCTAGCTAGTTGGTGTATGATTAATGACAATAATAAAAAAACTTCTAGTTGCTTTTAATTAGATCGCTTATTTTAACTTGGTGGTTACTTAAGTCAAGGGCTCACGGAAGTGAAACTGATGTGTTTTATGACGCAGAAGAAATCAATGAAAACCTAGTTACATGCAAATGCAACAATTTCCTTTCGATGAAAAGTGATTTCTACTTGGGTTCTACGAAACTAATAAGCAAAAACTTTTCTTTTTCTTTTCATATACTCACACTTCACACAATTCAGAAAGTTACGAAAAAGAATAAAATGCTCAAATACACTTAATGAAAACTACCAATGATATGCAAATCCTAATATGCTAATTCTAAATAAGCAAAAAGAGTTCCTAGAAAGACAATGGCTCGATCATTTTTTGACAGAAAACAAGGCCAGTTCCAAGAAGAACTCCTATGCATAAGAATTCCAAAAATGCACTTGATACAAAAGAGTGAAATCAAAAGAAAAATTCCCTCACAATCAAGCCAAGAACCAAAGACTAGAAATCAATCAAAAAAGCTTCAAAAGATGTAATGAAACCATAAAAAAAAATGAAAGAAAAAGCTACGGAAAACAAAAAATGTTTTTGGGCTTTTCACTTATAATGGAAGAAAAGATATTTCAAGAAACAAACAAAAACTACTCAAGAACCAGAATCAAGCCACATGAGTTTCAGCAAAGACTTTAAAAGTGCTCAAGCCAACTGTGCTACTCTCATAGCAGGACTTAAATGAGAAAAAAGAATCAAGAAACTTAATCAATTTATTCGGCACAACAGCATAATCTTGGAACGAACAATCACTCAAAAAACCAAAAAGGATTCTTCAAGATTTGCAACAAAACAAGTTCAAGAAATCAAGAAAATTGAAATAGAATAAGGAGGCAAAAAGCATAAGTGAAGCAATGCATAGGGCCAAGAATAGTAGACAAACAGAGGCTCACTGTTCTGATAGGTCAGAACAGTCAAGAACTTCAAGAAAATCTCTCAGTGCTTCAGTCTCAATTACAAACACACAAAACAAGGAAATTCACCGAATCACTAGGTTTTCAAAAAAAACAAGAGAGAAATAGATATGAAATCACCATAAACACATTCCAGAGACCTTAAAGATACCATAGGAATGGTTCAACATAGACAGGCAAGACTACAAAGGCTGAAAACCTAAATTTTCAAATTTTTCCAGCCATACGCTATTTTACAGTGTGAAAATAACGTGCATATGCAACTGTAACAAAGGAAACTCGCGTATACGGGGGTCCCTTTGGAAAAAACAGAAGGTATACGCGACTGTGCAAAAGAAAAAATTGTGTATGGAAATAAAGATAGGGAAAAAATAAAAAGTCAAGTCTGGTCAAGGGACCAGGTCTTCTGTCTGACTAAAAAAAGACTTGCTAGACTATAAAAAGTGATAAAACTTGTCAAAAACCTACAAGACAGATAAAACAAACCAAACAGGAAATCACAAGAATGTGATCCCTAGTGGAGTCTCCATTTATATTTCGGGAATTGTTACCCTAAAGGTATTGGGTTCATAACCTTCACAGATCAGGGGCATGCCATTACAAGAAGGACTCACTTAACCAACTTTTATGATAATAACTAGAAACTATAGATTGCAAACCTTACCTAGATATCCCTCGGTTGAAGTAGATCCTGCGGGGTGCAAACCGCCTGCAACATTTTGTGTTCCAAAATCTGTAAATCAGCAAATAACGAACACAAAACCCTAGCTTTACAACATATATATGTTCTAGATGTTAGTGGAAATCATGCATAACATCATAAAAATAATATTAAATGTTCAATTAATGATCATTACACATGTATAAAAGATAATTGACACGTAAACATCAGTAAAAAGATGGCTTCTTCTATTAGTAATGACATGTACAGTAGATAAACATGAAGAGATCACGTGAAATCTGCCACAACCTTCGAGCATACCATCCTCTAGATCTTCCTAGCCCTAGCCTCTCAAGATTTCTTCCAATATGAGTGCACAATGGATGTCATATAGGGTGATGAACATCTCAAGGAAACAAGGGTTTCCTACAAATATCTGGGAAGTGCAGGAGGCACGGGAATATATCAGACTTGGACAGGGCTCCAACAACATATAATATTTATATTTCTCTCTCTCTTCCTCCCTTAGGACATTCCCTTGAGGGGCTTTTATACTCCCTCAAATTAGTTTTAACAGTTGGGAATAGTTAGGCCACGGGCTGGGGTAGTTAAGTTACTGGAACAACCGTAAACCCCATCTCTAAAATAGGGAAAATATATAATTTTTAAAGATTAAAATGGCATATGCGGTTCTCTATGTATGGACTCGCGTATATACATGGAAAAGTTTGGGCAGAGTCACATATGGGATTTAAGATACTGTTTTTGAGAAATAAGTCCAAGTCTAAAGGAAAGGGTTACCCAAGGCCAATGAATAAATCATAAAGTATAAGCTGGTGATAAATGATGCTACAACACCAATTTAATTCTAGAACAAATATCTATTTTTTTTTCCCAAACTGTCTTCTCAAGTCTACTTTAGGATAAGATATGGTCTTCTCCAATTTAATTCTACAAAAAAATATTTTTATTTCTATTCCAAAGGTGTCTTATCAAATCTACTTGTGGATAAGATATGGCCTTCTCCAAGTTATTTCTAAATCAAATATATATATATATTCTATTCCCAAGGTGTATTCTCAAATTTACTTTTGGATAAGATATGGTCTTCTCCAATTTATTTCTAAATTAAGTATCCATATTTCTATTCCAAATGTGTCTTCTCAAATCTACTTATGGATAATATATGGTAAGGAAAGTCAAGGATATTAAATTAAAAGGATGAGGGGTTAGTCATGGAATTAATGGTAAGTGGTTGAGGTGGATGAGAGAAAGAGACATAAAGGGAAGGAGGATGAGAGGAGAAGGGGGGTGGGGGGGTGGGACGATCCTTGTTCTTTATTTTGGCATTATAGGATTTTATTTGGAGAGGAGGAATGTGATGAGAAAAGGAGGGAGAGAAAAATGGGAGAGATAAAACTTAGATATATTGGACAGTGTTGGTTTTAACTTGGACACACTACAACTGATTGGACTTGGGCTCAGAGGGTTAGGGAACCTCTGGAGGTTCCCTGGGCTAGGAAATCATTGCTAGTTGGATGGGAGGTAAATTCAGTTGGGTATCCCAACAAGAGCATTTCAACGGAGTCAGGAGCATCCCAACTAAGCTACTGATAAGGTATTCTTGCATTTTTTGATTACTTATGTAAGTTTTTGCAATGAAATTTCCCAGGGACAAAATCCCATCTATCAGATGACATAGCTCGTTGTATCTGACAATTATTTAGGATAGTTGTCTAGATACTGAATTTGTTTAGGAGTTAATCATACAACTAACCTATTCACACATACACTTAGAAACATATAAGGGTAACATGTAGCTGACGTTCTTGGCTTTACATGACTCATCAACTTTATAAGAGAAGGTAAACATAACCAAATAAATGATAAGTTCTGGTGTTACCATATACAATGAGAACCACCAATTTGAATTATGATACGATGTTATATAGTTAATTATTTATAACTCAAAAACTAAAATAAATATAACATACCTAACCAATATTTGTATCAAATAAAATGAAATTGTTTTAAAACATAATGACCAATTAAAACCATTCAATTTTTTTTTACCATAGAAAATATTTATAACTTGTTGGTATTTTTAGCCCGTTAAAATTTAAATAATAAATAAATTCACAAGAAATAGAAACTAAATCACACAAAAAGAAACACAAATAATTTACATGGTAAAATCCTGACAATGTGTCAAGGAAACCTCCACAGGGCAAGGGATTGGAATTCTTATTGCTCCAGGTCAAAATGAATCTCCAATGTTACATTAGGCCTCGCAGGCAATCATCAATTTAATTTGAAAAAATTTGTTACATAACTCCCTATGGTTACGCAACTGTGTGAACGGTAAACCCAAATTTACGAAGATAATTACATTTAACAATTGTTTTCATTCCTAACAATCTCCACCTTAACAACAATTTTCCTAATCCCTTGCACATGCCCACTCATCATATTTTATCTAAGCCAAGATGAGCCAAAAACCGCCACAAATTCTCTACCAATATTGGCTTCATGAACATGTTTTCACAATTCCACTATGTGTGGACCTTTTTGAGAGCTACTTTGCTGCCAATTATCACATGTCTTACAAAATGGTATCTTAAATCAATGTGCTGAGTCTTGCTGTGATAAGCTAGATTTGTAGCAAAATGAATATCACTCTAACTATCATAGAACACATTCACTTTATCCTGCGTCCTTCCAATCTCATCAAGTATACATTTCAATCATATTGCCTCTTTACAGGCATCTGAAGCAGCTATATACTCTGCTTCAGTAGTGGACAAAACAATTTTTTCTTGAAGCCTTGACATCCAAATAATTTCTCCACCTGCAAGAGTAACGACATATCCTGTAGTATATCTCCTTTTTTCCAAGCCACCTTCATAATAAGCATCCACATATCTGCAGATTGAACCTACACTACCATTAAAGATGATACAATGGTCACTTGTGCCTCTCAAATACCGAAGCACCCATTTCACTGCTCGCATATTTTCTTCTCCTAGATTTTCCATGAACCCACTGACAACTCCAAATACATGTGAAATGTCACGTCTTGTAGATAAAATCACATACATTAAGTTTCCTACCACATTTTCATATGGTACATGAGACATATACTTATTTTATTTATGAGTTCTAGGACTCAAACCTGAAGAAATCTTAAAATGAGAAGCTAAAGGAATAGTAATAGGTTTCACATTGTCCATGCCGAACTTTTCAAGTATTTTCTCCACATACTTCTGCTGTGATAACCAGAGCTTTCCATTTTTCCTGTCTCTATGTATCTCCATGCCCAAGATATGTTTTGCATCACTAAGATCCTTCATATCAAATTTCCTAGAAAGATGAACCTTTAACATGTTTATCTATTCCATGATTTTTCTTGCAATAAGCATATCATCAACATACAAAACGAAGATAATGAATATGCCATTGAAACTCTTAAAATAAACACAATGATCATACTCACTACTAGTGAAGTTCTGGTTGACCATGAAGGAGTCAAAATTCTTGTACCACTTCCTTAGAGACTGTCTCAGGCCATACAATGATTTCCTAAGCTTGAAAACTAATCTTTTGTTGCAACCTTGTACAAAACCGAATAATTTCTATTCTTCTAAGCAATTATTCCAACCCTAATCCTCTTTGGTTAGAAAAAGACCTTACTCTAGCTAGCCAGTACAAAATAAGCTCTCGGGATCTAGGGGGGAATTTGTTTGGGTCTGAACTAGTTAAGCTCTACAGTATTGAAGATCTCATAATTTGCAACGATCTAAAGAAGTGGCCCAATTCTAGCCAGATGACCTGTATCCATGGGCTTAGTAGCAACGTAGTAGACTATGTTATTTCTGATATCCCTTTATACAATGAAATAATAAATTTTGACATCTTAAATGACCACATGTCTGACTCAGATCATAGACCTTTAATTGTAACTCTAAAATTTTTCATGCATAGAGATCCCATAGGAGATAATCCTTATAGCCAAAAGAACTTAATCTTTGATAGAAATAAAATGATATTTTTCTAAATGAATTAAAAATTATTTTTCTTCCTTTATATAGTATAGAAAACATATAATACCTCTATCATATTTTTACTACAACCCTCTCATTTTCTATTAAAAAGTTCTCAATTGAAATTTCAAGTAATAAAAGAAATAGCAAAACCAACCCTTGGTATGATAAAGATTGTAAAAGTACGAGGAGAGAAATTAAGGAGGCTATTGTTGAGTCTCTTAAAATTGGCAAGATAAAAATATACAAAGCCCTAACTAAAAGGAAAAAAATGTAGCATATTCATAAAAGACAAGAAAATCTCTTACACCTCTCTAAGGTAGCTCCTAAGAAATTCTGGAGGCAGATTCCAACTGAGAAAAGTAAAGATAATAATATAATTTCTTTACATGACTAGAATTCCTATCTTAAAAAGCTTTATGAGTATCCAAATGTTATAGACGACTTTGAAACCATGCTCACAATGGAAGAATTTTTCTCATTAGAAGACATAGATTTTGGGGTTAAGCACCTGAAAAATGGGAAAGCTAAGGACATTTAAGGTTACGAGGCTGAAATCTTAAAAATTGGAGGTCCTGTCCTCATCCCTTACATCCACAAGCTTTTCAATCAAGCGGTCAAGCAAGGGTTCCCTAAACCTTGGACTTAGAGCCTCATTATTCCTATTTTTAAAAGTGGGGATACAAATAACCCCTATAATTATCAGACAATTATGATTAGCCCTCTCTTAGCCAAGTTATATGGCATTATTTTGGAAAAGAAGATGAGCATATGGGTTGAAAGTGAAGGTAAGCGGGCTAAAGGCCAAGTGGGTTTTAGAAGGAAGCACTCAACAACGAACCACCTCGTTATGCTTAGGATAATCGTGGAGGAATGTCGTAATGATAAATCCAATCTCTTTTGTTGCTTTGTGGACTTTAGAAAGGTTACGGTACTTAGAAATAAACTATGGAATAGATTAGAAGAGCTAAAGGTTCCTTTCAAGTTGAGCGTTGCCGCTATAAGGTTATACGAGAATGTAATTTCCAAGTTTAAGAGCAATGAGGGGTGGTCAAAAGATATGAAGTGTAATATCAGAGTTAAACAAGGTTCCCCCCTCTCCCCTACCCTATTTTGAATTTACATCGACAAGCTAGAAGGTTGTTTAAACACTGTTATCGATGAAATAGGTAACTGCACTGGTACCTACTTTTTAACGTAGCAAGAAAAACACCCGATTTTGAAAAGTAGTGATGCAGAATCATTTTTTTTTTGAGCATGTTTTTGGCACTTTAATTTTATTTATTTATTTATTTATTTTTCTGTGATGCTTTTTATGTCGATTTTGAATAGTGGTGGCGTATCATCACCAACAATTTTTTAGAGGATTGATTTTGACACTATACATTTTCTAATGTCTTCTTCTTCCATGAGATGTTTATTTTTAAGTGCATTTATGTACTTGTGTTTTAAAAAGAAAAGAAAAAAATAATTTTTTTAAAATAAAAATTTGTAATGATATATTCACTCTTTCACATAGATAAAAAATGAAAAAGGGTCAATATTATAAAGTTTATATTTTCTACAAGTTTATGTATTGCTAATTAATTTTTCAATGCACATCAAATAATTGTCGCTAAAAAACCAATATTTTGAATGATATGACAAAAAAATACAAATTTTCAATACAAATAGAATGCAAAAAATACACTTTTAGAGACTTTTTGTTAAAAAAAACATGTTAAATAAACTAATTTTTTGGGAAAATCTTAACAAAAAAACTTAAGAAAATAGCATTTTTATTGAATTTTATGTCAAAAAATAATAGTAAGCACATGTTTTTGCAAAAAATAAGGATTCTTCTCATAAAATATCAAAGTCTAAACATTACAAGTAAAATTGATTAATAGATCTCAAAAATGAGCTTTGTTTGCAAGCATAACTTAAAGATCCTCAACAATATCAACTAATACATGTTCAACATCATCTAGAACATCATTGATGGCTTCTTCCGCAACATTTTCTACTTCATTTTGGTCATTGTCATCTTCTAATGGATCTTTCATGTCTGCAAATCTTCCAAAGTGTCCCTTTCCAATCATTCCATATAATGGTGGTTGAGGTTCCTTTGTTTTTTTTGCCACACGTGATTCATTAAAATCCCCTTTCCTCAAACCAACTTCTTGCTTCGCATCTGGAAGGAATTCAAGAGCGTTAATTCTTTGTTGAATAAATTTGCATTGCACTGGGTCTTTCTCAATGGCAATGCAATTTCTTTCTTTTCGTAGGCAACATGCTAGTGTTGTACCTAATCATCAAGTACAAAAGAAATAAGTAAGAAAATTAGTATAAAGACATAAAAAGTAAAAAATAAAATATTTAAATTTAAATTTGTATAATAAAACTTACCTGAACCTGAGAATAAATCCAAAACCCAATCTCCTTCATTTGAACATAGATCTATAATATAGATAATCAATGCTTGTGGTTTTTTATAAATGTTAACTATATCGCCTTTTGCATCTTTATCCTCGTATGTTAGTTTTCTTACAACTGCATCATGAACCAATACTTGACTATGACTCTTCCCATCTACTCGATTCATAAGAATATTCTTATAGCTATCCTCTTTTGTCCAACATTCAACAATAAAACTTTATATTATAACAATCTTAAAATTATATATTTTAAAAAAAAATAAAACTTTATTATAAGACATTATATATATTTTAAAAAATTTTAAAAATTTATATTAAAATTTATATATTAAAATTTTTAAAACAAAATGTTAGTATTTTATATTTAAAACAAAATAAATAAATAAATTATAAATTTGATTATATATTTAAATTTAAAAATAAAAATAAAAAATGTGTTTTCACGCCTGCCCGGGGCCAGAGGCCGGCCGAGCGGAATCTCCCTCCGCCTAGCCGGGGGCTAGAGGCAAGTTGGGCAACCCTCGACGGTGCCTCCTGGCTGGCCTCCGACCACTAGCTGGGCGAAGGGCAGGCGGAGGGAAATTCTGAGAATCGCCCTCCGGCCCACGATTCAGTAGAGGGCGAGCAGAGGGCGATTCCGAAAATCGCCCTCCGACCCCCAGTTGGGTAGAGGGCGATTCCGAGAATCGCCCTCTTCCCAGCTGGGGGCCGAAAGTCGGCCGAGCGACCCTTGAAATTTCCCTCCGCCCAGCCAGGGGCCAGAGGCAGGTCAGGCAGCATCATCGAGGGCTTCCCAGCCTGCCTCTGGCCCCCAGTTGGGCATAGGGAATCGCCCTCTGGCCCCCAGATGAGCGTAGGGTGATTCTGAGAATAGCCCTCTGCCCAATTGGGGGCCGGAGGCAGGCTGGGCAGTCTTCGACGACGCTGCCCGGCCTACCTTTGGCCCCCGGTTGGGCGGAGGGCGATTCTTGGAATCGCCCTCCGCCCAGCCGGACACCGAAAGTAAGCCAGGCGACGCCGTCGAGGGCTGCCCAGCCTGCCTCCGGCCCCCGGCGGGCGGCAAATTACTTTTTTTTTCAAACACAAACTATATAAAAAATTTAATTTTTTTTTTAATTTTGTTTTAAACAAAATCTATTATAATAAAAAATATGTATTGTTTAATATAAAAAAAACTATTCAATTAAAATTTTAAAATATAAAAAAAAAAATAAAAACAAATTAAAAAATATGTTTTAAAAAATAAACAAACAAATAAAAAAAAATTAATTTTAATTTTTTTAAATTAAAACAATTATTATTTAAAATATAAAAGAACAATAAAAAAATTTTAAAAATATGTTTTAAAATATAAACAAAAATATATAAAAAGATTTTTATTTTTAATTTTTATTTTCTTAAAACTAAAACAATTATAATTTATAATATAGAAAAACAATAAAAAATATGTTTTAAAATATACACAAATAAATATATGAAAATGTTAATTTTTATTTTTATTTTTTTTAAACTAAAACAATTATAATAAGAAAAACAATTTTTGTTTAATATAAAATGTAATACTATAGAATTTTATATATATATGTGTGTGTGTGTGTGTGTGTTTTCAAATATAAACCAAAAAAAATTAAAATTATAAATTACAATTAAAAATAAGATTTAAAATAAAAATAAAATAAAATAAAATTGTCAAATAAAAAACAAAAAAAAACAATTTAAATAATGAAACCACCAATATATTTATAAAAAAAAAAACAAATAGGTTTAATATAAACTAAAACTATCTATTCTTCTTTAAATAAAAATAAAATAAAATATCTAATCATATTTCTAAAAATAAATTTTCATGTTTTAAAATTCTAAATTTTTGTCCAAAAAACCCTACAAAAGAAAAAAAATTAAATTTTTGTCCTCAAACCCTAACAATTTGAGTTTTTTTTTCCATTTTCTTCACTAAAAATATATTAAAAAATATGGTTTTTGAACCTAAAAACCCTTAAAAAATAGTTTTTGAACACAAAAACCATAGAAAAAACAGATTTTCCCCAAAATCGTCTTTAAATGGACAGAATAGAAGGAAAAAGAGATAAATGTCAAGGGGCAGAAAGAGATATGCGTTCAAAACATTGTTTTTTAAAATTTGATAGCTATCAACTATGAAAATATATTATTCATATGTTTCTTTTATTTTATGTACAGATTCTGTTGTCAAAGAACTTCAAGAGCATCACAATCAGCAAACATGTGAAAGAAAAAATTTGTATAAACATCGAAAGAAGTGTTATGATCATCCAAATAAATATCTAGGTTTGATAATTGATAGTATGGACCAAAAGAAAACACGTCTTCCACATTTTGTCCGCACGCCAAAAAAATTACAAGACGAAAATTTCATTCAGTTTCACTTGGTTGGTTGTATCGTATTTAATGAGAAAATGTTTCCGAGAGTTTTCTTCACAACTCCAAATATTCACAATGATGCAAATATGACCATAACTATAATCCATGATGTGGTTTCTCATTGGTCGGCTATTCTTCCTGAAGTTTTGTATTTACAATTAGACAACAAGACAACACAAGTCGTGAAAAAAAAAAATCAAGTTCCTTTTGGGTATCTAAACATGCTCGTTGAATTGGGAATTTTTAAAAAGATAAAGGTTGGTTTCCTTCTTGTTGGGCATACTCATGATCATATTGATCAAATGTTCAGTCGTTTTTCAGTAACATTGAGGAGGAAAGGTGTTGGGAGCCTACCATCATTAATTGAATGTATTAAGAAATCGTACATTCCAGAGCCTGTTTTTCATGTGTTGGAAGAAACTATTGACATGCAAAGGTTTATTTTTGGATTGCATGGTGAGGAGAAATGCATTGAACAACTTAATGACATTAGCTTCCAGCATCAATTTCGTATCAAAAAAATTGATGGGATAACACCTATATGGGGCAAGAAGTATTCAACTATTGAAGAATGGGGACCATCATCAGGTTTAGCATTTTTGAAGTTCATTCCAGAGCGTCCAATGTTTTCATCAAAGATATTGTTATTACAGTCAGTTTCCGAACTCCATAATGCACGAAGGCATAAGAGAGACATAAATTATTCTGAATGTCTAGAGGAAATTAAAAGATGTATTAGAGATACATATGAGTACTTCGATGTTGCTGATTCAGTTTGGTGGGAGTCTTTTTTCAGTAATCAAAGTGATATGATTTCAAGATCAATACATGGGGATATGCTTTTGAAGAATCCTTTTTTTTTGCCACAAAATATGCCAAATGAACATGAACATCAGGAAACACACAATGTTGAACAACAAAAGCCTCAAGCTATTATTAATTCCCCACAGGTAGAGGAAAGAGAAATCTATATTGGTTCTAGAAGATCACGTGCACAACGTGAAGCCATGGAAGACCTTTACAGGGGTTATGTGCGAGATGTTAAGGAGGGTTGCATGGTAACAGTGTTAGCAGATGAAGATCCACTTGGCTATCCATTTTAGATTGCGAAGGTTATAAAGGTCATTAATGAAAATGAAGATATTACAACTATTGATGTACATTAGTATGCCACAAGTACCCACCCTTTCAATGGTGTGTACAAGCCAGAGATGGTAGTTGAAAAGAAAATTGGCAGAAAGAGAAAAAGAAAGGGCACAAATATAAATCGTCACCGCACAGATGTCTTAAAATTGGAGGATGTTGACATACTTGTGTATGACTTCAATTTGACAAAGAGAGGAACTCTTCGGTTGAAGACCATAAATATTTTGAAGAAATTTCTACTAGAACAATTACTGTTGAGATGGGACTCTGCAGAAAGTATTCGTAGATCTACAAGACATTTAAACTCTGAAATGGTGGGCATGCATGTTAACTGAGATGGAGCACTAGTTGATGAAAGAGAAGAATATGGATCATCTTCATCTGCATCGAGTCATTCATCTGAAGATGTAGGTTCTGATGGTGTGCCAGAACCTATGGTTGATTTTGAATAATTTTCTAAGACACTTTTATGTAATTGATGTTTGCATGGTAACTTGAAATCAAAATTTTGACTTCCATTTGATTTTTCATGAAGTTATGAGGCATTTCTATGTTTGTTGGATTATATGTTTTAATTATGAAGAATTCATCTCTTTAGAATATCCACAACGCAACAATGAATTACAAAAATAATTTATGTTATATTCAATGTACCAATGTTGATATTTTGATTAAAAGTAAAAAATAAAATAGAAATTAATGTTGAATTTTTAGATTATGCAGTGATATTACCATGATATTATGTATTGTAACAATTTTGTATAAGATACTTTTAAAATTTTTAAAAATTATATGCCTCATTGAGAGGGGACACTTTGTTTTGATGCTTGATTTTTAGGTTTTGGTTGCAATTAGATTTAAATTTTTCTTATGCTAAGATTTGAAAAGAGATATATTTTTCTCCTTTAAAATTAAAATTATTGTTGGAATAATAAATTTTTCATTTACTTGTTCATTTTTAAAAATTGTTTAAGTCATATAATTTCTCCATAATTTCATGGTTCAAGTATCTTGAAAACTTAAGATTTAAAAACTTGAGATTTACAACTTGTCATTAAGGTTTTTATGCGCTACAAAATTTTATCTTTAATGTTATGGTTGAAAATAATTACAATTTTAGGGTTGTTTAGAGTCAAGATATTTTATGTTTAACAACATGAATAAAAATTGTTCGAAATGATAAGCCCTTCAGACATGATTTTGTTTATATTTAACATCATCTATCAAAAAATTTAGAATTTTACGATTTTTCAATGTCCTAATATGTTGTCTTTACTTCCATTATTATAATGTGTCAAAAGTGTGACACAATGGTTTTATTTGTTATTCCAGCATCAACTCGTTTTGTTTTGAGGGTGTTTTTTCAATCCTTTTTTCAAGAAACAATTTCATTTTTAGCATAATTTTATAAAATGTTCAAATTTGACCTTGAGAAAAAACCAAATGCATTCTAGAATACACACTTTTTGTTTTTGGGGCGTTTTTTCATGTTTTTTTGAGTCTTTTTGGGATAGAGTTCCTGTTTTGAGGTAATAGTTCCTGTTTCATAAGTAACAGTGTTTTAGAGGAAACAGGTCATACTGGCATGATCTTAGCTGGAATAATCATCATCCTTCTTCTCTATATTGATGATATTTTTCTTCTGGAAAGGTGCCCTTCTGATCTTGATAAGCAACTAAGAATTCTTAAGGATTTCTGCTCTACCAGGGGTATGATTGTTAACACTGAAAAAAAAAAGTTATGATTATCAAATCCAAGAAGGACACATACGCTAATTTTTTGTATGACAATAGCAACTTGGAGGAAGTGTCTTCTTACAAGTACCTAGGAATTGATATTCTTCACAAGCTCAACTAGAACTATAGCATTGAGAAAAGGACTAATGGAGGGTGGAAAGCTTATTTTGGTCTTGAAAATAATTGTAAAGAAACAAACCTTGTGATGTGGGATAAAAAGAAGCTCCTCTTTGAAACTTTAGTCACTCCTGTTACCTTGTATGGACGTGAGGTTTTGGGTTGCAACATCTCTAGAGAATCCTGGAGAAAGATTGAGAAAATCTAGAAGTGTTTTATAACATATAACCTCAAATTTTAAAGCAATATACCCTATCCTATTCTCCTTATAGAAGTGGGTCTTTCCCCCATCGAGAGCCTAGCTATGACTAGGCTCCTGTTGTACAAGCACAAAATCAATAACATGGGAGACCATAGAATTCCTAAGCTAGCTTTAAATTCTAGCCAAAACCACCTAAGGCTCAAACGAGGTTGGTATAAAGATACCAGAGCCTCGTTAAAGAATTGGGAGATCGACGAAAATGTTGCATTGCAAAATATTAATAACATTAAAAATATTGTTACTTCTAAGTTTAAATAGAAAATGTGGTGTGAGAAATATTTAGAGGCTAAAAGAAAATTAAGATATTATAAGGAGGTCATCAACCCTATTCTAGAAGATCAAAAGTATCTCTCTGTTTTAAATAGCTCAAATAAAAAAATTAATATAGCCAAGATAAGAATGAACTCTCATGAGCTCCATAGTGTAATAAGTCGTTGGGCAGTTCCTAAAACACTATGGGTGGAAAGGATCTTCCATCTCTCTAAGAATATGAACATTGATGATGAAAATCACTTCCTCTTAGAGCGCCCTACATACACCCACATTAGATCTTAGTTTTATAATCTTTGTTGAAATACCAACCTTCCTATCATTTTAAAATGTCAAATTATACTGAGATTGGGACACTTCTCTCCAAGCTCTTTGAGCATAGGAATACAATTTTAAAGTAAACTCAATAATTCAATTCTTTAGGTCCGATAGACCAAATTTTGGTCTCAGTGGACGTTAACCATCATCATCATCATAATATAATATGTTATTTCACATTTAAACGATATATATATATATATATATATATATATATATATATATATATAACTAGAGTGCTATCATTGTTTTATTGAATTTTTTTATTTGATTGTACAAATTGGCCAGTGGAAGAATTCTGTAAAAATATTTTGTTAATATAATTTATTAATTAATTATAAAATACAAAAGTATATTTTCTACTTTTCTCTCACCAAAATGCTATCATTGTTTAGCGTTGTTTTATTGAATTTGTTTATTTGTTTGTGCGAATTGTAGAGTGGAAAAATTCTGTAAAAATATATTATGCTAAGATAATGTATTAATTAATTATAAAATACAAAGGCATTGAGATAAGAAATGCATCCGCTTGTTTCTCTCCCTTGAAGAAGAAGTGAGAGAGAATGTGGAAAATAAATTAAAATAAAATAAAGGACATCATCGAGATGTTTGAAATAGAGAATAGGGTGGCTACAAAGCACCGTGATTGACAGGCTAAGAAAAATTAGAGAGAACAATCACTGTGAAGGTCTGGTCATTGGTCCCACTTATTCTTCTTTTCTCGTATATATATTTGAAGGTCATGTGAAAATTTGATGGTGGAATAATGATGAGTTTGGCATATTTTCAAGGAAAGTGAAGATAAGGACGGATTAGTTGGGTGACACTAAGAATCCACTAATTGACCAACGACTTTAAGCACGCTCTCTTCGCAAAGAAAACACACACAAAAATTTGATAGAAAATTTTGTCCAATGTGGACTATGTCTCTGGGCCCTACTTCAATACAGGGGAGGCCACTTCATTCATCTCAGCAAAAATTAAAATGAGTACATGGAAAAATACATCACTATATCACTAATGTTGGGAGTGACTTGAAGTTCCACTAGTCAAAACACAACAATCACAACACTAGCAAGTATGTCTCATCTATTTGAGACTTTTGACTATAAACATGAGCCACTTTTGAAAGGTTCATTATTGTCTCGAACTTCATGTCCAATAATTAATAAGAATGTGAACTTCTGCCATGATTTTGGATATCCCGTCCTCAGATGTAAAAATAAACCATTCCATTGAAATCCTTCTAAAATTATAGCTAAAATGACTATAAAATAATCTATATTCTGCCACTTTCATCCTTGGACCCCACAAAGAGTCTTCAAGATTCCTCAATTGCATCTAAAAAAGAATATTCTAGGGAATATTCCCCCAAAATATACTTTCTCGAAATGTGTGCCCATGGCAAGTTTCTACCCTCCTCGTCATGGTTCCATAGCCTCTGAATTCTGCCCATCAGCCTCCGCTCATGCCTCCGCTCTGTGATGCCTTAGTTGTTCTATTGATTAATTAAATTATAAGTTTATATACCACTGTGTCAGTGGATATTCCAACATACGCCCCACTTGGCACATTGGTTTTCATGATTAAATAAAGCCATTGGCTAGTTGGGAGGTCAGGGGTTCCAACCCTGTCGACCCCATATTTATAACACAAACAAAATATAGTTGGATTTTCTATTGAAAACTTGACCGTCGAGTTGTATAACCATTTGTGGCTCTTCTTTTTACAATAACCCATCGATATATTTATTTATGGTATCGTGTAACCACCATTACAACATGTCATATGTTTGTTGCAATGCTAAATGTCGCATGTTATATTAAACATTGTTGTAAAAATAGACCATAACCATTGATTATTACAGTTGGGTTGGAGCTACACATTTCGTCATGCCACTGCCAAACTATGTATTTTTGGTTATATTATATTGTCACTACACAATAAACCACCTACCGATGTTCATTATAACTGTTTTTTATAACCATGACCGCTGATAAAAACTATTGATAGATTTCCATATTAAATCAGCCAAACTATTGTGCCATTTTTGGCCGAAATTTCGTTGTTGTTTATTGGTCAAACTGCAAGTCGTTTGTATAACCATTACATATTTATAACATATAATTCATAACTCCCGCTATTATATATATGTATTAACCCAATTTCCAACCGTTGAACAACTAACCACTGAATGACTTTAAGTATATGTGTTTTGTTATTAAAATTTCCATTTAATTTAAACTGCGAGTTGTTGATTAGATATAATCACCATTTAATTTAAAATCGCCCACCAAATCCATAACTACCACAAATTTTATTTAGCTGGGTTGGACCAACTAGCCACCAACGGGGTACCAAGTGGGACCCTCTTATTGGTCCATGTGGCCTCCTCCTATTAGGCCACTTCATGCCACTAAATTTAGTGGGGTGTTACCATATTTTTCGGTGCTGCTAATTTTAACCCTAACTAAAACCTTCACCACATTTAGTGAGACTATGCCAAATTTAGCTGCTACTTTAATCAGACTACCATTTTGGCATTGCTCCAAATTTAACTAGTGACCTTCCAAATTTTGTCTTCTAGCAAAGTTTGAATAGAGCTTTGATTGACCATAACT
Source organism: Pinus albicaulis (assembly GCA_034641835.2). Classification (NCBI taxonomy): domain Eukaryota; kingdom Viridiplantae; phylum Streptophyta; class Pinopsida; order Pinales; family Pinaceae; genus Pinus; species Pinus albicaulis. Next base: position 32,327 of record JAXQQM020091397.1, read on the forward strand.
TCTACATACGATCTCAGATTGAGACACCATTTGCATCGTTGGAAAATTACTATGAGCTCTTTGATCTAGTACTAGTTTCTGTACAATATGTGAACTTTTATTTTTGAGCCATTGGGAATCCACCTAGATCAGTAACATTCAATATTCCTAGATTTCCTATTAGCGAGCTTTTTAATCCCGAACTCCACATCTTCCAAAGAAAAAATATATTTCTGTATAGGAGTGTTTATAATGTTTCCCATGGTGTATGGGAAGTCATAAAGATTCTTAAGATAGATATTCCAATCCTTTAAGGGGATCGAGTCATCTTCTTTATTTTTATGAACAAGAATATTCCTCCAAAATTTTTAGGCTCAACTTTAGAGAGGTGAATAAGACACTCATGCCTCTTATTCATATAAAACCTTTTCTTCCTTTAGATAAGAGCTTTATACACACTTATTTTTTCAAGCTTTACAATTTCGTTAGGAGCATATCTAATCACTTTCCTTGCAAATTAATTATAATATTTATCATACCAAGTGTTGGAATTTCTCTTGTTCTTTTTATATGATACCTTGGTATAGAATTTGTTAATGGTAGTGGGGAGGGTTGTAGTAAAATTGTGGTAGATCTTATCAATATTATCATTATATGTTCCCCCGATCCGTTGCAACAGAGAGTGGATCCACATGTGGATCATGGAAATGAGTAAGTCGACACGGGGAAGGCCGTGGGAGGCTCGCGACATGCCATCACATGCCGAATTAAATGAAGACATGAGGGGAAGTAAAGGAATGAGGTGGGTGGGATGCGGGTAACACGTCGAGATAAGTGGCAAGGGAGATAAAGTTATGCAAATTTTGGTCAAGGGTTATCTAATAACATTATGGATTCTAGACAGTTATGTTAACTAGAATGTCGTACAAGGGCGACTGAGAAGAAGGTTAAGAGCCACGCAACCGATCTACAACAATACGGGTATGTATCTCAGGCTCATTTGATAGAGATAATGGGGGTTCTGTTTCACGGTAGGGTGAATGAATTTAAGAGTTCACCGAAATTGCGCTATCCGAATTCTGAAACAACGATTAGTTTGTCTGCGATGAACCATGTCGTGTCAATTTCTCTGTTGTATAGTAAATTGCTGGTCCAAATGGGCATGTATTGGTCTTAAAATTCTATTAATATCTGTAAATTGATTAGTGGAGTCCGGAAATTGTTCAAATTGTGGTTTCATATGGCTCGTCTTGTGAAGGGTGGTTTCTGTGGTTTCTTAAGACCAACCAGGGGTGGTTTCTGTTGTTCCTTATGGTTCGACGTGTAGTTTCTATGGTTACTTAAGACCAACCAGGCATTGGAACGCTCATGCATAGGGTTTTTATAAATGAAACTATCTGTAACTTGAGCAATAGATGCATTGAGGTGGTGGTCGAATGCGAGCCCAATTGCGTGAAAGTCTGGAGGAAAATTTGGATATGGCCAAGAAGGATTAACAACCCTATTTATTACGATATTACAGGTCTACCTAGACTGTGTATCTCTTTGGCTTCTGCATGGAGGGTGATAACACTAGTGCGGATTCGAGTGGATTTATACTTGTTGGGTGGTTTGGGAAAGAGGAAAATGGTTAAGAAATAGCCAAGTAAAGGCAATGGAGGATGAGGTGGTAATCCTATGAGAGAGAAAGGAAAGGAAAATGGAGCTTCAACAAGCAACCCTCAGCACATAAGAGGAAGGAAAACAGACCAAGAAAATATGAAAAATCTATTGCATGCATATGGGGTCGGTACTCCGACTCAAGTTAAGTCTATGATTTCTGTATGGGAGAAATATTTGAACACAAAGGTGGAGACTGACCTTCCAAATGAAGAAATGGAACCTCTGGTGGCAGACCCAGGAAATAATAGAGGTCGTTTGACTCTATTCAAACAATCAATATGCCTATACCGGTCCATGAAATGATTAACGACGAAGTCCATTATGTCAGTACATGAAGAAAAAGGAAACCCAAAGGCAGAATCGAGTCTTTCAGAGATTCATCTAAACATTCAAGCCATTCAGTTGTAACTTCACCATCAAAATTTGCATCGTAGTCGAATTGAAAGGAAACTCCATAATTTGCATCAAGTGGACATGCCTGGGTTGAGTGCTAAAGACTCGCCACCGATTTAATCATCTGATGAATAGTTGTAGGGTGCATTGCATAATTTTGTTTCTGGTTATCTGATGTGGTCATCTAGCATTTATTTTAATAGTAGTATGTTTAATGGGATAATAGATATCATAGTCTATAAGGCCTGGAAAGACAAAATCAAACAATTTAAATTTGGTTGGCTTATAACTCACTGAGGTGACCAAAAGACCTGGTTTCCTTCGGGCATGTTGAGGCCACCAAGAATTCTATATGATGTAACCTGTTTTTTTGTATTAAATGAATGAATAGAGAGGCACTACCAAACTTACAAATTTTTTTTTATCATTATATGTTAAGAGACCTAAATACCTTATTAAATCTTTTAAGAATAGATCCATTTTACTTTTGTCATAGTGAGTGTTACTTTGGTTCTCACCTTTCTTTTGCATGTGGTCTGTCCGCATATCAAATTTTAGGGTCAAGGATAAAGTTTTGTGGTCAAAAGGCTCATGGTCATCTAGGATGTCAAAATTAACAATACGTCTGAGAACCTGGGTATCAGATATTACATAGTACACAACACTGCTTCCAAGCCCATGAATACAATTCATCTGGCAAGATGTAAGCCACTTATTAATCTCATTACAAATAATAAAGTCTCGGGAGATACAAATCTTGATTAACTCGATACCAAATAGGTTATTGGTTATATCTTTAGAATTTATATTGAATTTACTAGCTAAGTCATAATCCTCACCAATTCATAAGGGATTAGGGTTAGTATTATTACTTAATAGAGTGGCTTGGTTGGTAGTAGTTCTAACATTGAAGTCCCCAAGCACTCTTAGGTGTAGTTTAACTTGACAAAATGACATTTTTCCGAATTCGGTAGAAATTTTTAAAAACTTGAGTTGAAGTTTTTTAATATATAGAATTCTAATGCGCTTGCAGTTTTCAGGGTACTAAATCCATCTATGCATTCAAAAATGTGTTTTAAACAACAAAAAAATCACAATCTTGTTTGAGATTGTTGTCCGGTGAAAAAAACATTTCTTCTATAAATTAGACTACACGGCTATATATATATATATATATATATATATACCATAGAACTAATTATTTTTTTATAAAAAAAAATTTGTAGTTTATTTAATTTTTAAAATAAAATTGATACATTAGATTTAAAAGAATATTGATAATAACTTAAAAAATTCAATGTGTCATATATTTATAGATAATCATATTGTAGGAAGTAAAAATATTATTATTATCTTCCTTTGAATTTAAAACATGCAATAAAATCCTAGAGGGATCAAATCTTTCTGTGAGGTGCAAACTCTTTTTTTAGTGCAAAAATTGAAGAAAGAAGTTCGTACTTTGAGAGATTTGATCCTCAGAGGATCTCGATAGATTCAAAGTTAAGATAGAGACTAGGCCGAGTTAATTATTAATTTTTTTTATTTTTTATGTAATTAAACTCGTCAAAATGTTTAGATAACATAAGATAAGAAGACATTACAATATCTCTTCCATATTGGGATGGAGGGTGTGTTCGACCGAAAATGTAATAAAATTCATATATATATATATATATATATATATATATATATAGTGAATCGAGAGATGGTTTTCAACATGTGGTATTGATGAGCCATGGTATTGGCTTGTATGGTTTATGGTGAACTATCCATGGGAAAGTGAGGTGAGTATCCATGGTTAAAAATATTGTTATATTGTAAGTATTATTTTTTATTGTGGAATAAGAGATGGTTTTTGGGCATGTGGTATTGAGCAGTCATCCTATTGACCCATGGTATGGTATGGTTAATAATATTCATGGTAAAGTGGGGGTGAATATACATGGTTAAAAATCTTGATATATTTCAAGTATTAAGTTTTTATGTGCTTATTAATGAAATTTAATTATAGTTACAAAATGGATCTTAATTTATGTATTTTAATGTGATAGAGTTGTAGATATATCTCAAAAGTGTGTGTGTGTGTGTGTGTATATATATATATATATATATATATCAAATAAAAACACATTATAAAAATAAATTCAAATAAAATATTTGTAAAATATTTTGATTGTGAAATGAGATATGGGTTTGGGCACGTTGTATTCATGAGCCATGGTATTTTCCCATGGTATAATAACAAAAGCTATTTAAAAGTTAATAATATCTATGGAAAAGTAGACGTGAATATTCATGGTTAAACATATTGTTATATTGTAAGTTTACTATAAGTATTAATGTTTTGATGTGCTTATTAATTAAATTTAAATATAGTTACAAAATAATTATTCTATTTTATAAGGTAAAATGGATCTTAACCTGTATGTCAAGAAATCTTTCCGTGATAATCACATATGATAAAATATTGTAGAGGGGTTTCGAACCAATTAGTGTGGACTATCTTTGCATAAGATTAACTAGATGTAGATCTTTGCATCAGATTAAATAGACGTAGAGAGGACATCTAAGAGTTCTATCATTGTTTTATTAGCAATTTGTTTGTTGGATTGTACAAATTGGCGGGTAAAAAATTCCTTAAAAATAATTTGTTAAGATAATTTAATAATTAATTATAAAATACAAAAGTATATTTTCTACTTTTCTCTCACCAAAATGCTATCATTGTTTAGCCTTGTTTTATTGAATTTGTTTATTTGGTTGTGCGAATTGGACAGTGGAAAAATTCGGTAAAAATATATTATGCTAAGATAATTTATTTAATTAATTATAAAATACAAAGGCATTGAGATCAGAAATGGAATCCGCTTGTTTCTCTCACTTGAAGAACAAGTGAGAGAGAATGTGGAAAATAAATTGAAGGAAAAGAAAGGACGTGGTCGATGTTTGAAATAGAGAATAGAGAATAGGACGTTTGAAAGCGCCGTGATTGACGGGCGAAGACAAATTAGAGAGAATAATCACTGCGAAGGTCTGGTCATTTGTCCCACTTATTCTTTCCTGGTGACAAAATGTGAAAATTTGATGCTGACAGAATGACGAAGGAAAAAGAAAAAAAATCAATGACAGATTAGTTGGGTGACACTGACCAACGACTTTAATTGAATAATTATAAAATACAGAGGATTGAAATAAGAAATGGAATCTGCTTGTTTCTCTCTCTTGAAGAACGAGTTAGAGAGAATGTGGAAAATAAATTAAAAATTAAAAAAAACAAACAATTTTCTCATCAAATTCCATCGCTGGGTGGGGTTGGTGAGAGACCAAGGTGATCATGCACGAGAAAGGTCTTGTCAACGGTCCCACTTATTATTATTTCTCTTATTCAGAGCGGTGTAGTCAAATAGACGTTTCATATAATTGAAGGGAAAGGTCATGTGAAAATTTGATGAATCTTTACTTTTGTAATATTTGTAAGGAAAGTGAAGACTTTTGTAATATTGGTAAGGAAAATGGAGCTAAGAAAGATCAACACCGGATTGGGTTGTTGAGAGTGAGCATCAACTAATTGACCAACGACTTAAAGCAACAAAGTCTCTTCCCAAAGTAAAGATGGGAAAGACCGATGGGATGGGGTGGATAAGGGTGACGGTGAGCCCGTGGAAAATGCCTTGACCAAAGCCAGATTTGCTCGGTGATCCTGGACGAATTAAGGAGGGATTCACAGTAGAGTCTGAGTCTGATTCTGATTCTGATTCTGACAGCACTGAGGAAGTCATGATTGTGATTGAATTTGGTGGGGTTTCTAGATATCAATGGTACTGAAAATATATATGGGTGGTTATTTTTTTTTAATTATAATTAATTTTTAATATTAAGAGAAATATTTTTTTAAAATAAGAAATAAAAAAATTTAAAAATAAATGAAAATCATAAAAAATAATTGTATATTAATATATTTCAATTTATAAATATGGTTGAAAAAATATTAAAAATAATAAAAATATAAAAAATTGTTAAAAAAAATTAAATTAATATAAATGATAGAAAGTTATTGGTTATTTATATTCACTTTTCAATTAGATTTCAACCTCAAGTGGAAATACTCAAGGAAAATTAAAAAAACAAACATTTATTTATTTTCATTTTTCATTATATTTTATATTGGGTGGAAATATGAGCCAATGGAAAAAATGATTAAAAATAATTCATTGTTTGCATTTATTTATTTTCATTATATTTCAACATGGAAATATGAGTGAGTGGAAAAAAAAATCATAAAAAATGATAAAAAAAATATAAATGAATAAAAAATAAATCACTTTTCATTATATTTCAAACATGGAAATCTAAGTGGAAAATTAATTAGTTATTTAATCAATTTCCATTACATTTCAAACATGTGAATACAAATAGAACGATATCAATTACTTGTTTATACTCACTTTACATTACATTTCCACAATGAAAATATATGTGCGAAACATGGGATAATGAAATATGAGTGGAAAAAACTAAAAATGGGAAGATGAAATAAGAGAAATAGTTGCAAAGGAGCTAGTGGATGTCTTTATATCATGATTTCTAATTTTGTTTTAGGAGGGTTTGAAAATTTGGTAAACTAATAAGACAATGGATGTCTTTATATCATGACTTCTAATTTTGTTTTAGGAGGGGTTTGAAAATTTGATAAACTAATAAGACAATGTAAGACTACATTGCAAGAAAAATAAAATAAAATTATTACACAAGGATGAAACCATGGAGTACTAAACATAATTTTTAAGGTGTTAAAAAGCTTCAAGCAATGATAAATATTATATTACAAAATATTTGTGTTGACAACATTGATTAGGAAAGCGCACAAGAAAGGACAAATGCGGGAGAGCAATTGTGTGGAGTAATGCATGTGCGGAAGAAGTGTTGTGCAGGGTGAAGATGTATGGAAGATGTGGGTGGAGGTGTTGGGACATGTAGAATTGGGAATGTGTGCAGAAGGAGAACTATTGTGATGTAGAGGATGTACAAAATTAAAGGTTTTGTGAAAGCAAGGCATGTGTGAAGGAAAATTCTATGAAGAAATAAACTATATGCAGAGATAAAATATGTGTAGAAGTAAAATCGTAAGTAGAATTTGAATACTTCTACAATATTTGAGAAGCTTTAAAAAGTTAAAATATTTTATATATTGGAAGAAATTAATGTGTATGATCACTGAGATGCATGCAACATAAGCATAGAGAAAAAACTAATAAATCCAGTTTAAATTCAGACTAATTATTTAATTGGAATAACTTATTAATTTTGATAAACTCCACTCAGAAAGATTTCCAATGCTATTTGTGTGACATAAGGATGTATGTAGTTAAACACTATACAAAAGAAACGTAAAGTCTATGCATAAATAAATATGTGTGGAGGTAAAGTGATTTCTATTTTTTTTTAATCAATCATAGGGTTTGAAATTTTGATAGAAGAATAAGAAAATGCAAAAAATTGCATTCCATAAGAAAACGAGAAATAACACATGGAGCTAGCTCCTAAATGTTTTAGTAGACTTCATACATCTAAAAACGTGGAAAAGGAAACAAAGCATATGAATGAAAATCATGGAGTACTAAACATAATTTTTAAGGTGTAAAAAGTTATCAAACAATGATAAATGTTATACCACGACATATTTGTAATGACAATAGGTAGCATATAAGCAATTGATTGCATTGATTAAGAAGGTATGAGAGAAAAGAAATGTAGGAAAACAATTGTGCGGAGTAGTGCATGTGTCCAAGAAATGCTGCAAAGTGGAGATGTATGAAGGAAGTGTGCAAAGGAAGGAATGCGCGTGGACGTGTGAAAGTGGGAATATGTGTAGAAGGGGAAGTCTTATGTGGAAGAAGGATGTACAAATTTAAAGGCTAGGTAGAAGCAAGGTACGCACAAAGGAATATTCTATGCAAAAATAAATTATGTGCGGAGATAATGCATGTGTAGAAGTTAAATGTTAAGTATCATTTGACTGCTTCAACAATATTGCAAAAGAACAAAGAAGTATATTTTATATATCTAAATAATTTAAGGCATATTATGACTTTGATGCATGCAACAAAAAGTAAATTCGATTTAACTTCACACTAATAATTTATTTGGAAGAAATGATTAGATTTGATAAATTCCATTCAGAAATATTTCCAATAGATGGGTCTCTTCGGGACATTCGCTCAATGTGAGTGCCACGGAGTACCCTTTTCATCAAAACTTCGTAATCCATAGTTTATTAGGCACGAGAAAATTGCCTCTAGGGCCCTTGAAAAAATATCCTTTATCAAATATAATACAAAATCAATATAAAATTCGGTCACAAACCCTCCCGAACAACATCGATCAGGTTATCTCTGCTGGTG
>JAXQQM020084935.1:0-26767 GCA_034641835.2 Pinus albicaulis
TGTTGTGTAACCAGCTCCAAAAATAGAAGAAAAGAGATATGAACGCCTTAGAAATAAGCCACTTCGAGGGGGCAACCTCCAATACATTACATAAATGAACAATTCTTGGATGATACAATTCACAAAACCTCCTTTCTATATATAGGAGTCCATGGGGCCCTAATGTAATCCTAGTGGGCCACAATGTAATCCTAGCCGACCTAACAATAATAATTTAAGGGCACAATAATAACAATATGGGGGTTACAGGGGTACAATAATAACAATAAGGGGGGCTACACTAACATAATAAGGGGCTATACTATTAATATAAGGACTTAACATGCCCCTCTCCTTCAAACAAGTGTTGTCCTCAACGCTTGATTATTTCTTGATGCTTCTGTATAAAATTCTCATCCTCCCATGTGAAATATTCTATAGGAAAGTTCTTCCACTTGCTGAGATACTCTGAAATTGATCGTACTTGTCGAGTTCTTGTTTCTATGACTGCTTCATAACTTCTTTCGATGTCATGTTGATCTTCTTGTTGTTTCATTAGATTCTGCACCAAAGTTGGGTTATCCTTTGAGAGTTGGAGAACTTGTTGTTGATGCTCGATGTGATCTTCCACTAATTTATCATCCATATTAGCTATTATTTTATCCTTCAAACCATCCAACTTAGCCTCCATTTCTACTTTTAAACCATCTATTTCATCTTCGATTGCTCTTCGTAAGATCGAAACTTGTTGCACTTGGTACCGTAATTTTGATATCTCATACTGCAATTCTTCCTCTTCATGCATCATTGTATAGATTTCTGAGGGCTTTATGGGTATGGAATTATTTTTTGGAGGCATTATATAACCCAATGTTGATAAATATTCTTCAATATGCCCTTGGAATCACTTCAAACTACTTTTTCAAACAAACGTTATGCAATTTTAAAAAACAAATACACACCTTTTATTTTCTTTAAGGAGCTCGATATTGAAATTGAATTATCTCTGTAATTGAAAATATTCAATATCTGAAATTCAGCCCTGTAGTAGCCCTCTAAATCTTCTTACAAATGCCACAGGTCTGACCTGATTTGGATTCTCCAAGACAAATTTATTTCCAATCTCCCACAATGACCCAACTTTGGACTGGTTCAGTAGAGCGAAATTGTACGACTTGCCACGTGTGACTGTTTTGTTCATTTGTATAATCCAAGAATTTTTCATTTATGTAATGTATTGGAGGTTTCCCCCTCGAAGTGGCTTATTTCTATGACTGCTTCATAACTTCTTTTGATGTCATGTTGATCTTCCTGTTGTTTCATTAGATTCTGCACCAAAGTTAGGTTATCCTTTGAGAGTTGGAGAACTTGTTGTTGATGCTGGATGTGATCTTCCACTAGTTTATCATCCATATTTGATATTATTTGATCCTTCAAACCATTCAACTTAGCCTCCATTTCTGCTTTTAAACCATCTATTTCATCTTCAATTACTCTTCGTAAGATCGAAACTTGTTGCACTTGGTACCGTAATTTTGATATCTCATACTGCAACTCTTCCTCTTCATGCGTCATAGTATAGATTTTTGAGGGATTAATGGGTATGGAATTATTTTTTGAAGGCATAATAGAACCCATTACTGACAAAAATTATTCAATATTCCCTTGGAATCAATTCAACTTGATTCTTCAAACAAGACTTACGCAATTCGGGAAAAAAAAAAAAAAAAAAAACAATACACACCTTTTACTAGCTTTTAGGAGCTCGATATTGAAATTGAATTATCTCTGTAATTAAAATTCTTCGATATCTGAAATTCAGCCCTGTAGTAGCCCTCTGAAGCTTCTTTCAAATGCCACAAGTCTGAACTAATTTTGATTCTCTAAGACAAAGTTGTGTCCAATCTCCCACAATGACCTAATTCTGGACTGGTTCAGTAGAGCGAACTTGTACGACTTGCCACGTGTCACTGTTTTGTCCTTTGTCTCTGAAATTGATAGCCAAGAAACTAAAGTCTGTGTACTTGTGAAAAATTTTTATGGCACTCCAATCCGATGCCCAGATAGAGATTTATTGAACTTTTCCCATGATCACCTCTTTGAGATGAAATTCAAGAGCCTGAAAAAGCACTACCTTCCACAGATCATATCTCCAAAAATATTGCGAACCAAGCTCTGAAATGTTTTGAAAAATTTCCTCAGGATTTCAGCTTCGCACCATATGAATTTCAGACTCTGACCCTTCGTACAAAAATTTTTATAGCGCAAATGCCACGATGACCTGTTTATGAGCCTGAAAAAATACCTAACTTCCACAGATGATATCTCCTCAAATATTGCGAACCAAGATCTGAAATTTTTAGACAACCTTCCTCAAGATTTCAGCTTCGCACCCTAAAAATTTCAGCTTCTGAAGCTTCGTAGAAAAAAAATTTATAGCGAAAATGCCACGATGACCTGTTTGGAGCAGCGAAACCCTAGAATCCCAAGCCTCTGATACCAAATGTTGTGTAACCAGCTCCAAAGAGAGAAGAAAAGAGATATTCACGCCTTAGAAATGAGCCACTTCGAGGGGGCAACCTCCAATACATTACATGAATGAACAATTCTTGGATGATACAAATGAACAAAACCTCCTTATATATATAGGAGTCCATGGGGCCATAATATAATCCTAGTGGGGCCACAATGTAATCCTAGCCGACCTAACAATAATAATGTAAGGGCACAATAATAACAATATGGGGGTTACGGGGGTACAATAATAACAATAAGGGGGGCTACACTAACATAATAAGGGGCTATACTATTAATATAGGGACTTAACATGCCCCTCTCCTTCAAACAAGTGTTGTCCTCAACGCTTGATTATTTCTTGATGCTTCTGTATAAAATTATCATCCTCCCATGTGAAATATTTTACAGGAAAGTTCTTCCACTTGCTGAGATACTCTGAAATTGATCGTACTTTTCGAGTTCTTGTTTCTATGACTGCTTCATAACTTCTTTCGATGTGATGTTGATCTTCCTGTTGTTTCATTAGATTCTGCACCAAAGTTGGGTTATCCTTTGAGAGTTGCAGAACTTGTTGTTGATGCTTGATGTGATCTTCCAATAATTTACCATCCATATTTGCTATTATTTGATCCTTCAAACCATCCAAATTAGCCTCCATTTCTGCTTTTAAACCATCTATTTCATCTTCAATTGCTCTTCGTAAGATTGAAACTTGTTGCACTTGGTACCATAATTTTGATATCTCATACTGCAATACTTCCTCTTCATGGGTCATAGTATAGCTTTTTGAGGGCTTAATGGCTATGAAATTATCTTTTGGAGCCATTATAGAACCCAAATACTGATACAAATTCTAAAATATTCCTTTGGAATCGCTTCAATTGCCTTTTCAAACAAACGTTATGCAATTTTAAAAACCGGATACACACCTTTTTCTTGCTTTTAAGGAGCTCGATATTGCAATTGAATTATCTCTGTAATTGAAAATCTTCAATATCTAAAATTCTTCCCTGTACTAGCCCTCTGAAGCTTCTTTCAAATGCCACAGGTCTAATCTAATTTGGATTCTCCAAAACAAAGTTGTGTCCAATCTCCCACAATGACCTAATTTTGGACTGGTTCAGTAGAGTGAACTTGTACGACTTTCCACGTGTCACTGTTTCGTCTGTTGTCTCTGAAATTGATAGCCAAGAAACTAAAGTCTGTGTACTTGTGACCAATTTTTACGGCACTCAAATCCACTGCCCAGAGAGAGAGTTATTGAACTTTTCCCACGATCACCTCTTTGAGATGAAATTCAGGAGCCTGCAAAAGCACTACCTTCCACAGATCATATCTCCAGAAATATTGCGAACCAAGCTCTGAATTTTTTTGAAAAATTTCCTCAGGATTTCAGCTTCGCACCATATGAATTTCAGATTCTGAAGCTTCGTAGAAACAAATTTATAGCGAAAATTCCACGATGACCTGTTTATGAGCTTGAAAAAATACCTAAGTTCCACAGATGATATCTCCGACAATATTGCGAACCAAGCCCTGAAATTTTTAGACAATATTCCTCAGGATTTCATCTTCGCACCCTAAAAATTTCAGCTTCTGAAACTTCGTAGAAAAAAATTTATAGCGCAAATGCCACGATGACCTGTTTAGGGGCTTGAAACAATACCTAACTTCCACAGATGATATCTCTGAAAATATTGCGAACCAAGCTCTGAAATTTCTAGACAATCTTCCTCAGGATTTCAGCTTCGCACCCTAAAAATTTCAGCTTCTGAAACTTCGTAGAAAAAAAGTTATAGCGAAAATGCCACGATGACCTGTTTGGAGCAGCGAAACCCTAGAATCCAAAGCTCTGATGCCAAATGTTGTGTAACCAGCTCCAAAAAGAGAAGAAAAGAGATATCAACGCCTTAGAAATGAGCCACTTCGAGGGGGCAACCTCCAATACATTACATAAATGAACAATTCTTGGATGATACAATTCACAAAACCTCCTTTCTATATATAGGAGTCCATGGGGCTATAATGTAATCCTAGTGGGCCACAATGTAATCCTAGCCGACCTAACAATAATAATTTAAGGGCACAATAATAACCAAATGGGGGTTACAAGGGTACAATAATAAAAATAAGGGGGGCTACACTAACATAATAAGGGGCTACACTATTAATATAGGGACTTAACAATGTCACTGGATGTAGATGTGTGGACTTCAGTATTGGTATATTATAATATCCCTAGTATTCCTCCCACTAATGCAGGTGGTAAGAAGTTATATGGAAAAAATGTTAAAGAAAAAAAATCTATTCCTTTTGGTCTTTGTTAATCGAACTTGTAAAATTTATGAATTTTAAATATGATAAGGAACTATTGGTAAAAGCTAACTCGGTGTTATGAAGGGGGTGATAAGGTAAAGCGAGGCCATGTTGTGAACCTTGAGAATTAGATTCGAGAGCCTAAGAATGGGTGAACATGAGAGTATTGTATAATACTTCGTCATGGTCAATGAATTCACCGATATGATTAGAGGGCTAGGGTGAGAGAAGTCAAGGAATAAATAATTATACAAAAAAATATTAAGATCTACTACTTTCTCATGAGATTTAATGCCAAATTTTCAGCTATTGAAGAAATCACTAATTTGAAAGATCTCAATATGGACCCGGTTTTTATGGTACTCTAGCTAAATATGAGATGAGAGTTGGAAATGCGAAGTTGGAATCAAAGGAAGAAACATTTAAAGTGTCCAAAAAAGGAAAGGAGCTCAAAAAAAATAAAGAGTGCTCCATCTACGCGAATATGGTCAATATTTGGCTCGGTGGGCTAGGAAAATGAAGCATGGCTCAAGAAAATATAAATGGAAGCTTCCCTTTAAATGCTTTGATTGCAGCAAGAGTGGAACATTTTTCATCCAAACTCCCCTACAAAGAAATTCTGAAAATGAATATGATTAGAAACTAGGGAACAACCCTCATAAACAATGAAATAAAATATTGTACAAGAAAAAAGGGTTTCTACTACAAATAATATAGATTAACACCCGGAATCGGATAATGAAAAATATTTGGAGGATGACGCTGAGATAAGTTTCTTCTTATGGCCTTTGGAATAGACTCCAAGAAACATATTATTGTTGACTCGAAGAGGAAGAGGAAGAAGTAGTTTAATTTACATATCACAGAATCTAGTGAGTGTAGATGCATGTTTGAATACCTATACATATCACAAAATGTCAGACAAATCAGCTATCCAAAATGATAGAGGGAGATCTGGAAATGAAAAAAATAAGAAGAGAATGCGGTGTGGACATTCCCTACAAGCTCATAATCAAGAAAACAAATGGTATGCGGATAGCGGTTGTTCCAAACACACGATTGGGAAAAAAAGAAATTGTCACTCAAAGGAAAATGAGTAAAGGGAACATTGTTAGCTTTGGAAACAATGTGTTGAAATTTGCAACAATAAATAGTGAAATTGGTATCCCAGAAACAAAATGTAGAAAATGGCACGAGAAATGGTTGCCATGCTGAGGCTTCGATTTAATTATCCTTAATTAAATTAAAAGTAAGTGTAATCTTATCTCATAACAACTTGTAATAGTTAACTAAGTGTGATAGTCTTAGTTAGCTCAAGAATTCTCAAGTTGAGAGTCAAAGGATAGGCATGTAGAGTGATTCTATTATTTATAGGGTCCGATTGCGGTTGATAGCACTAGTGTGATGTGAGTAGGATCGGTTAACCCACATTAATTGAGTTAAAATCGTTTAACTAGATCTAACTCATCGATGAGCTAGTGGAAGATGAAGTGAATTAAAATAGATTTAATTCAAAAGTAGTGGTCTAAAATGTAACCAAAGGTGATTCACTATGAATACATGCATGCATGTCAGATTATGATGGAGAACTAGTCGAGACAAAGTTTTAAGACAAGTAAACTATTAGTTTTATTTGTAGCGAACTACCCGGTGTAGTTATAAAGTCAAAGGAAGTCTCCATGGGGATTGTACATTCAAGGAAGGATAATTATCCAATTTAATAAGGATTAATTGCCTAGGGATCATGTGAGTAAGATTGGGCTAAGGAGGGTATGAGAATTGGCTAAGTGTTGGTCAATTTTGCCCAAGAATTGTTAGACATTTTTTTAGCGAGGATCGAGTGAGATAGTCGGGGATAGTGCATGATTTTTCTCGGTGTCACAAAGAATTTTTATTCTTTCATGATTCTTTGATTTGTGTACAATATATGATAGATGGGGAGTGTCGAGCGAGGTTCTTTCCTCAAGAACATCTTGTGTTGTGTGAATCATAATTTCCTTTCGTTACTTGCATGATTGAGAAGATCATGTTGTATATTTCGTAAATATTGTAGAAGGATTTAGTATATTTTTTTTAGTACATTGCATGATCGGATTGAATCCATTGATATAATTTCTAAATGGTATTATAGATGTGTTAGAGATTTTTATACATGGTATCAGAGCACGTAGTTAGATATTTTCTACATGGAATCGGAGTAGGAATTATTTGGGCGGTGAGTATGCGAGAGAATATTTGTAAATTTTGATGAAAAAATTTCAAAAACCAATAGCATATTTTTATTCCTTGCAAAAAAATACCCAAATTGAAAAAAAAACAATCGAATTCGAATTTGAGCTCGGATGAGGGAGATATCGTTGATTTAAAGTTAGCTCTTTTTTTTTAGAAAAATTTTATGATGATGAGATAATTACAATGTGTAGAAAGTGGGAAAGGAAATAAAGCTAGGGAAAGAAGTCCCAAGGTAGAATAGGACAAGAGATATGTGTGAAAGATCATATGTTTTCAACATCACGAGCATGGGCACTATGCTTCGAATTTTCTACAAAATAAGGCAAGAATGAAAAGAGCTACACGATTCTGCCGAGTAGAAGACGTAGCTTCATGGTTCGAGCCTTCATTTTACTCTCTCATTGCATGCATGGCCAACAGCTGCAATGGGATGCAAGTAGTATCTTTAAAATGATCCCTAATTCCATATTACGGGGGATTGAGAGATATCTTCGGTGACTTGGAGGAGAAGGAACTTCAACAAAACATAGATTTTGGAGATGACGAGAGGTATAATGCGACCAACATAGGTATAGTTACCTTTTTAGAGGGAGTCTATCTCCCCTCTCGAGACTAGAAAATGTTTTTTATGTTCCAAGCCCAAGGAATACTCTTGTCTCCATAATGGTATTGGAATACCATGGTTATGAAGTGATGTTTACAAAAGCAAATGTGTTCCTTAAACACATAGCCACGAAGACGGTGTGACGTGGTCGGTTCAAGAGTCAACAGCCTGTATGCTCTCGAGTTGAGGATGCATGCAAGGGCTTCGAGGAGAAAATTTGTGGTTAATGACTTGGTGGTTGAGAGGGAGCAATTATCTCTCAATATGTAGCCTCGAAGAAATCTCGAGAAGGTTGTGGAGCGACCACGATTGGAGAAGCAAAAGGGAGACGAGTGGGAGAGCCCACTCAAAAAGATATCTCTAGGAGGGGGAAATTTAGACCCCGGATGGGAAGAGGAGTACATGCATCTATACCGCTAGGTGTGAGGGTGGGGTGATGTGTAGAATTAAGCCCAAGAAGAAATTTGGGTAGGGTCCATTCGGATGGGTGTGTCTCATGGATCGAACTTGGCTAACAAGGGAGCTCCGAATAAAATAGTAGCGAGGAAGGATTGGCTAGATTGATGCGTCAAATGTCAAGAAGACAAAAGTCGGGAGTGACAAGTGTAAGATACTTGGGCACATATCGAGTTAGCGGCATGTAGACAACATAGATGCAAATGTCGAGGCAACAATGCAGGGGAGTCCAATAGACACTATGCGATAACTAGTCAGTGATTAGAAAGAGTCGATGACATGATTCATTATCTCGAGTCTAGGTTGTTTGGAGGCTATTTAGTTTCGAGGAGAGTTGCATGTGTGAACAACACTAGATAAGTGTTGCATGCTAAACATTCAAAGGTAACCGAGTCGAGACTGATTGGTTCCTTTTCTTGTTGAGAGGAGTGTTGAAATTTGCAACAAGAAACGAGTGAAATTGGCATCAGGAAACAAAATCTAGAAAAATGGAACTGAAGAAATGGTTACCATGTGAGGCTTTTGATTTAATTATCCTTAATTAAGTTTAAAGTAAATTTTAATCTTATCTCATAACAACTTGTAATAGTTAACTAAGTGTGATAGACTTAGTTAGCTCAAGAAATTTAGAGTTGAGTTTCAAAGGATAGGCATGTAGAGTGATTCTATTATTTAAAGGGGTCTGATTTAGGTTGTAGCACTAGCGTGGTGTGAGTGGGAGCGATTTAACTCACATTAATTGAGTTAAAAATTAGTTTAACTAGTTCTAGCGATTGATGAGCTAGTGGAAGATCAAGTGAATTAAAATAAATTTAATTCACAAGTATTGATCTAACAATTAAGCTGATTATTCACTAATAATAGCTACATGCATGTCGATTTTGATGGACACCCAATTGATACAAATGTTTAAGACAAGTAAATTATCGAAATTTGTGTTTATGGTGAACTACCCGTAGTGTAGTTATAAATTCGGGAGAAAGGCTCCATAGTGTATTGCGAGTCAAGGAAGGATGATAATCCTATTTAATAAGGATTAATTTCCTAGGGATTGTGTGAGCAACATTGGGCTATAGGAGGGGATGATAATTTGCTAAGTGTTGGTCAATTTTTCCTAAGAATTGCTGAGACGAGTTTTGAGCGAGGGATCGAGTGAGACTTTGTCGGGGATAGTGCAAGATTTTATCGGTGTGAGAAAGCATTGTATTGTTTCATGATTCTTTGACTATGTAAAATATATGATATAGGGGTTTTTGAGCGGGTGCTTTCCCCAAAAAAATTTTTTTGTTGTTTGATTGATAATTTCATTTCTCTTACTTGCATGTGATTGAGTAGATCATGTTTTATATTTTGCAAATATTGTAAAAGGATTCGATATCTTGTTTTTAGGTACATTTGCATGATTGGATTGAATCCATTGATATAATTTCTACATGGTATTATAGTTGATGTTAGATATTTTCTACACAATGATCCACGAAATTAAAGGTAAAGGTGTGGTCGATCGTGATCCAAAGACAGAGAGGCACAAAATGCGCTATATGTTGAAGGTCTCAAGAATAATGTGTAGTGTTAGCCGGATGTGTGACAATGGTACATGCGATGTGACCTTTCGATCAAAAAGACAGTGAAATTCACAACAAGAAGAATGAAAAAACTAGTGTGAAGGTAAATGAGAAACCACAATAATGTATATTTGTTTGATTAATCTAGAGTTATCGCTATTTAACAAAAACAAATGAAGCATGATTGTGGCACAAGAGAGTTAGAGGCATATGAATTTTGACTGATTTAATGGTAAAAGTCAACAATATAGGGAGATACATGAATGGATTACCAAGACTTGTAAATGCCCGATAAATCCATTTTTAAATAATGTCGGTTTGGTAGAGAAAAAAATAGGACCCATTTCAAGACAAAAGCATGATGAGCTCAATATTGCAATAAGAATGTTGCAACTCCCAAAGCTACCAAATTTATTTATCAACCCATGGTTACAGTACAGACTTAAGAGGTATCCGAACTATATGTGAAGCATAAAATGTGTCCTTATTTTGTTGAATTGATGTAATGGAGTGAATGTCATGAAAATCAAAGCCTACACTAATTGTAGAAATGGAAGTGTTTCTTTGAAAAGAAATTAATCCTAGGGAAAGAACAACGATTTGTAATTGAAATCCTAAGAGCACTGAATTCAAATAAAAAGGCCTAATATAATTTGAGAAAATGAATTGCCTATGTGGTATTTATTATTCCTCAGTCATGTATTTATATCCTAGGGGGTAATTATTCAAGCCTAAGAGACGAGTAAACCAACCCTTGGGAGCAAATCAAGTTGAGTTTACACATGCTACAAGAGTGCTATAGGAAACTCAGTTACGGGAGATAAATCACCGAATCACTAAGTAAATCAAATGAAAATGGGATGGGAAATTTTTTGTTATTAATTTTTGATGTATTAGGTCTCAATTACAAATGGCATCACTCGAAAATAACCATGTTTACACGTGCGAAAAGAATAACGAGAAAAAATACTACTCTAAAAATGCGAAAATTCAAGAACTAGTGAGCTAGTTAATCTATCAAATGCATAATATAATCCCACTGAAAAATAAATGGGGTAAGCTATGTTATTACTTTAACATTATTATGACCTAATCCAAGTGAAATAAAGTCAAATTAATCTCATTAACCCATTCAGAAAAGTTGCAGTGAAATTTACTACTATTTAAGCTACGGGGAGATTTCGATAAATCTCATATTTGTGAACTAGTAACCAAATCCAAGTAGCCTAATGATTAAGATGATATTTTAAAGTTATTATATGGATTAATAATGATTTATAACCTATAAAAAAAAGTATAAAAATAACTCACCTAAATAATTTAAGTCATTCCTACAGCTAAAAAATGAAACAATACTAAATACGAAAATATGCAAAACAAAAAATGAGATGCATGTGAATAAGAAGTGAAAGGAACATAAAGAAATAGTGCAAGAGGGCTTTGAGGGCTCTCGGGATGGTGAAGCCCACGAGAGACTCGGGATTTATATGGAAGAAAACAAGCCTTAGAAGCTAAAAATGGTGCTAATATTCATTATTGAAGCAGTCCAAGTACATACTTTGCAAGGAAAGAAAGTGGAGCTTCCGAAAAACAAGTTTTCTCCACAATAAGAATAAACAATACATGCCCATAGAGGCCAATTCGAATTGGTATTTATTTACAATTATGAGGAGGCATTCTCCTTTAAAGTAGGAATCTTT
Source organism: Pinus albicaulis (assembly GCA_034641835.2). Classification (NCBI taxonomy): domain Eukaryota; kingdom Viridiplantae; phylum Streptophyta; class Pinopsida; order Pinales; family Pinaceae; genus Pinus; species Pinus albicaulis. Next base: position 11,370 of record JAXQQM020084935.1, read on the forward strand.
CCCTCCAAAATCCCTCAAATAGTGGATCTAGTTCCAGGGACTAGGAATTTGCGATAAATGGTAAGGAACACTTTCCTAGATTTTTCTCAATCATTTGAGTTCGAAATTCTCTCATAATTTCTCAATTATTTACTTGATATTTTTTTCATTTATTCTCCAATATTGATCGTCCGAGTAGTAGGGAGTAGGTCCCTAGATTATCTCCTTCGCCAAATGTTCATAATCTACCCAATATTCTCACAAAATCCTTCAAAAATAAATAATATTAGGCACTAAATATGAAATTATATCTAAACCTTCCTAAGAACATATTAAAGCATAAAAAAAATTATTAAGTGTAGAAGGAGAGATTTAATATATATTTTATGTTCCTAAGAAATGTTAGATGTGCCTTAATTTATGTCTAATTTAGGAGCCCATAATACCCCCCTACTGAAATTGTTGCTCATCATCACGAGAAACTTATTCATCCTCCTTGAGTCTACTCATGGTCCTTTGAAAGCCATATTCATCAACTTATCCTCATATTTTGAATTTTTTGTGCCATATACAAAATTGCTACATGAAAATTTTCAACTTCCTCAGCAGTGCTTCTCTCTGCGCTTCTTAGGGGCTCCAAATTGCTTTGATATGAAGGGAAATGGTTTATGGAGGTTAGGGATGGAGTGATGGAGAGGTTAGGGGAGAGGTACCATTCCAGTGTATAGGTGATCTAACAAATAGTGGCACAACATAGGCTTTAGGGAGTGAATCCTTGTGCATGGAGTGAAGTGAGGGTTAGGAGTGGTAGGTATAGGAAAAAAAATAAATTACCATGCTCTTTTTGAAGTTTATAAACGTTTGAGAGATCTAATTTCGTTGTAAACAAGTTCTCTGTATAATTTATAGGGTTTCTTATAGTGCTACAAGAATCTCGTAGCTACTAAGAATTTCACAGTAGCAATTACATTCAAGAGTAAAAATGTATTTTTCTCGCCTACTTGAAAGGTCAAATGAGTGAATGGGTGCATGTCTGAGTTGTCCATGGAGTTTATAAGCAAAGGAGAGAGAAAGAGAGGAGGAAAACAACCCTTTGATCAAATTTTTTTTTCTCATTAACTTTCACGTAGCAAATTTGTCTTTCTGTAGTACATTTTGTGCCTATAACAACCCTATTTCACTGTAGCAACTCTATTTCACATGCCAAGAGGTGGTGGGTCCACATTTTATTTTATTTTTCACCTTTTTTTCAAATTGTTTCATGGCATGCAAAATAAACTTCAGATTTATTTTTTCGTTAACCGAGTTCACCTTAATTACCCCTTGGCACTCCTTATCTTCCACCATAACTAACTTCTTACTACCCACTTTCTCAAGTCCTCTTTACTTTCGTATTTTTCCTCTCCCACATGTGTGTGTGTGTCTTGGTGGAAAAAGTGAATCCGATGTATAGATAAGGTTGAGGATAACTACTGCTACTGATTTTGTCTATAAAAAAAATTTCCTTCTCACACTTTTAATGTTTCCATAAGCTATAATAGATTCAAATAAATATTTAGATGATTTCATACTGAGCCTTACCCTTGACGAGTTTTTCGGGTGATATTGAGGTACCGCCAATATGATTGTTGATGTTGCCTTTGGTGGTTCTAAAGATGCTACTAAAGCTACATGTGATAATATCCTAGAATTACTATTGTTGATAGCCTTGAATCTAGAGGTCTTCTAGGGTTTATTTTGTTGTTAGTTGCTATCGCATCACATCACGACTTAAATGTCGTCTTGTGATATGCTCATGATACGGGCGTTGAAGTTGATGATTGAATTTATGTTTGCATTATTTACTGATACCTTTTTTGAATATTTGTAGGTGTCTCTCGCGATGTCTAGTTTGCTCTTGGTGGTGAAATGCCTCCTTAGATGATTGATAAAACCACTTATAATGCTTTCTACGTGATTACAGCAGTTTGCTAGAGGAACATGTTTCCTCTATTTGTAAAAAGTGCCTTTGTATTTGTTTGACTTCCAATATGGCATGGGGGTGATGAGGGAGAGTGTGGTGAGGCGAAGAAGAGTAGTGTGGTCTTGGAAGAATGATGTAAAAGAAATCTATGTTTTTTACGAAATTTGTTTTTTGTTACATAAGTGGACAAAGTGTAGGGTGAGTGAAAAAATCATTGTCGCTTGAGATGGAGGAGTGATGAGAAAGGTCGCAAGAAATAATGGGAAGGAATTCCTAATTGATTTTTTACACATAAATACCCTTTGTGATTTTTTTTGTCCTCGATCCACTTGCATGTAGCTTGTTGTAACTTCCTCTAGAAATTACGAGTTTCTTGTAGCAGTTCAAGACAACCCTTGTAGCAGAGACTTGTTTTTAGCCATATCTCTCAAAGCTGTAGACTGGATTGACTGAAATTTTTTTATCATGTTACTATTATCCTTATGCACCTCCACATAAAAAATTCTCGACCATTGGATGCATGAATATTGAGAAAATGTAATAATGGTTGTAGGTTATGGAGAGTTGATTTCTCACAAAAAAATGAAACAAAAATTGCTAAAAAGTTTTTTAAAAGGTTACCATAATATATATGCATCTCCCTTGCAACATATTATAATTTGGATGAAAAATTTTTGAGATATAATAAAACAAAAATTTTCGCTAAAAACTAGGAGTTTCCCCTGTAGCGAAAACAAGGTTTCCCTGTAGCATTGTAGCAAAACGAAGAAAATGAATGATAAAATCTTGGAAATGATGGTGTGGCTGTTGTAAATGGATAGAGGGGTGATGGATTGGCATGGCCTTGGTTATTTTGGAGCATATGAGAAAATGAGGAGGAAGTACAAGTTTGACTTCCTTTGACTAGGGGTTTTGACAGTATTTTTTCTCTTTTGTGCCAACTTGTTCTTTTGCTACTTGCAAAGGTTGGAGAGAACTTGCATTCATTGAGAGAGATACATGGAGAAAACACTTCTTTTTTTCTTTTCATTTTTTTCACTCTTTAATTGTTTTTTATTTATGCCTACTTAGATGCCTCAATAAGGTTTTCAACTAGTAGATCTACATAGAGTGCCTCAAGGGAGGTTTTCATCTAGGATATTTTATTTTTTATCTTTATTTTTCCCTTTTTTTCCAACCCATTGACCACCTCATGGAGGTTTTTCAATCAGTGAGACAATATTAGAGCTCCTCAAAAGAGGATTTTCACCCGATATTTTATTCTTTTCCCTTTTTTTCTCATTTTCCATTTTTTATTTTTTCTATCCTATCTACTGTGAAAAGAAACAAAACCTCTTCAAGTATAGGAATACTTCAAAATGGAGCCATGTGCACATAAATATGACAAATAAAGTCATGTGTACACTTGAAATACATGCTTTGACATGTACTTGAATATGATGGACCAACTTCATTGACTGAGATGATAACAAGTATTGTTGAGAAAAGAGTGTGTTCTATGCTGCAACTTAATGATCTGCTGGAACCATATTTCAATATGGTTGTGATACTACGTGGTCACTTTCTAATTTGGATCATATTGGATGTCCTCTTCTACCATGAAATTCAAATATTCCTCTTTTTCCTCATTGTTCTCTTGAACACATGGAGGTTCTTATGGTAAACGTGAGGGAATATTCTCGGGTCTCCGATTCTAATGTCTTCTCTACAACCCATGAATCTTTGATCTCCTCATTTGAATCTTCTTCTTTTGGGATGTTTTCTTTTCAATGACATCAAGAAAATATAATTTTTTCAATACCTTTCTTGAACTAAGATGAATACATTCTATATCAAGAGGATATGTTTGGTAGATTGTACCCTCGACATTGTAAGTAGGTTGGGATACTTCATTTTTGTCGATTTGGAAATGGAGGTACATGTAGTGGAGTTGGAGTGTATCTATGATGATGGATGATGGTTGAGGGTTGTGGTTGTGGTGGAGGTGGATGGGAGGGATAGCATGGAGTTGGGTGTGAGGATATTGAGGATATTATGGATTTTTCCCATAAGGTCCTTTCCAACCTTGTTTCCAAGATTTCTTTTGGAGTTGAGATGGCCAAGGATTCCAAGGGAGGGAGTGTGTCCCAATTATTTCTAGATGGATGTGAATAGGCTTGAAATTGTGAAGTAAGGTCACTTGCATCATATCAAGTTGACTAGACTACCATGATCATCTTAGAGCTACATAACATATCTTCTTTGGTGATTTACATGCTCCATTGTCCTTTCAACCTTGGTAATGATGGAAAATGTTTGGTAGTATATGATTTTTCATGGATAAAACAAATATCAACATCTTATTTTTTCTCATTTTTTCATTCTTAACATTTCTACTTGTTCACTTATATTACTAAGAATTTATGTTTGAAATTTATCAAGAAAATTTCCAAGTTCATCTTGACTTCCCAATTTTGACGTTGATTTATTTACTCTTTCCCTGCTCTCTTGATATGCACTTGCATGTTTTACAAATGTCTTCGAATGATAATTGGCATACATCTCCTCTACTTGTGAGATCGAGGAGATCAATCCAATCATCCCTAATTGTTGTAAGTAAGAGGTTTTTTAGTGTGTCAAATGATAAATGATGTAATTTTCCCTCTTAACATTATACATGAACCTATCTATTAGATATTCAAGTCTCTCATATTGTTTTTTATTATTTCTAAAGATTTCTTCTTTGATAACATGATCTTTATATTTTTCTAGAAATATCTTTTGCATATCATTCCATGATCTTATTGAATTAGTCCCTAAACTCATGAACCATTTAAGAGATTTATCCTTAAATGCTACAGGGAAAAAAATCTCAATTTTTGAGTGTGTGATAAAGTATCCATAAAATCTCAAAGTATTTCAAATTCCAAGAGAAAAGTTTATAGATACTCGACCTCATACCATGGAAGTTGGGAAGGAAATATGGAGGATGCTCTTCATATGCACATTGACATCAATATCTTGAATGGGAAATCCAAGAGGATCTTATTCATTATCATCATCTCCATCCATTTCTTCTTACTTCTCCCTCGCCACTCTTCTTCTTGTACCTACAAAAAGTGGATGGCGATGTGGTTCTCATCGCATCACTTGATCAAATGGGGAGGTTGGTTTTGGAGAAATTCATTTTTAAATATTTTTTTGAATAAGAATGCTAATGCAATGCAATTTTCTATTTTGAAATGAGATATGTCTATTGAAAATATTTTTTGTTTTTTGCGAAAGAAAATAAATTGACCAACCATGGAAGAAAATAATTTATGCTTTGACACCTCCCTAGAAATGGTGCCAAAAGGTGATGAGTCTTGATGTGCAACAAGAATGTTGCAACTACAAGGCTACCAACATTAGTTATCAACATGGGGTTCGCATAAAATTAAGAGTGTATCGACACTATATGTGCAACATACAATGTGTCCTTATTTTTGTTTATATTATGTAATGGAGTGAATTTCATGAAATAATATCCCTAAAGCTGATCGAATAATGGAAGTGTCTCTTTGAAAATAAATTAACCATAATAAATAACAATAATTTGTAATTGAAATCCTAAGAGCATGAATTGAAATAAAAATTCCTAATCTAATTTTAGCGAAAAATGAATGTCCTAAGTGGTTTTATTCTTCCTAAATCATGTATTTATATCCCGGGGGTCATGATTCAACCCTAAGAACAAAAACCAACCCTTGGGGGAAAATACTGGTCGAGTTTACATATGCTACAAGAGTGTTACATGAAACTCTAGTTTTTTCATAGGAAACTATGTTTTGGAGATAAATCACCAAATGAATAAGTAAATAAAATTCAAATGAGTTGGGGAATTTTTTTTATTAATTATGATTTCTTGGGTCGCCATTACAAGTGGAATCACTCCAAAATAATCTTGTTTAGATGTAGAAAAAAATTAACAGAAAAATTACTACTCTAAAATCTAGAAATTCAAGAACTAGTGAGCTAGTTAATCTATCAAATACATAACCTAATCAAGTGAAAAATAAATGGGGTAAAATTTTTCGCGAGTAAATGACAAGAAACACATTCCTAGAATTTCTCAATCACAGAGTTCCAGAATCTCTCCATAATTTCTCAATTATTTCATGATATTTTGTTAATTTATTCTCCAATCTTGATCCTCAGGGTAGTAGGGATCAAAGTCCCTGAAATTATCTCCTTCTCTAAATATTCATAATATGCCCAATATTCTCACAATATCCTTAAAAATAAATATAATATTTGGCACAAATATGAAAATTATATCTAAACCTTCCTAAGAACATATTAAATCATAAAAAAAAATTATTAAGTGTAGAAGGAGATATTTAATATATATATTATGTGCCTAAGAAAGGTTATATGGTGCCTTAATTTATGTCTAATTTGAGGCCCATCAAAGAGTTCTCCTCATCTAGACCTCTTGGAGATCATTCACATGAGACATTTGTGGCCCAACTAGAAAAAATAATTTGAAAGGATAAAGATACATCATGCTTTTTGCTCATTGATGATTTCACCAAAGTATATTGGATTGTGCTTCTAAAAATAAAAATCTAAAACATTCGGGAATTTCAAGAAGCTTAAGACTCAAATCAGGAAAATGAGAAAAAATTAATGATAAAAACGCTAAGATCAAGACGAGGAGGAGAGTACATCTCATGAGATTTTGAGGAATTATGTGAAGAGAATGGAATTAGAAGGTGGTACTCTATGGTTAGAACTCCATAACAAAAATGGAGTGTTGGAGAGGAAGAAACAAGATGGTCTAGGAAATAGCTAGAGCAATGTTGGATGAAGTTGGCGTGTTGTACATCTTCACAGGGAGAAGCAATATAGGTAGTAGTATACCTATCCAAAAGAACTCAACTCGGGCCTATTATTAATAAAAATCCCTATGAGTTTTGGAAGGGAATAAATCAGCATCAATTAAACATATAAAGGTGTTTGGAAGCAATTTCTTCATCAAAATAAATGATAAGAATCTTGGAAAGTTTGATTCTCATGTTGATGAGGAAATATTACTTAGGTAATCTATTCGGAGAAAAAGTATTTAAATTTTATAAAAGGTGGAGAAAGAATATTGAGGATTGCATTGATGTAATAGTGGATGAGATGTGCGTAGAACCTAAATCATCTAGAACAAATATAAAAAACTAAGGATGAAGAAAATTCGAGAGATGAGTGATTCGGATCAAGAAGAAACATGAACAATTTGTAGAACATGATAAGTCAAAACGTACCTCGAGGGCTAAAGACACCCTCCCAAGTATGTATAGAAAGAGCATCCTGAAATTAAAATATTGGGAGATGAAGGACATGGTGTTCAAACCCGAAGGAAACTTATCGGGTAGTATAGTTTGCGCAAATCTGGCTACTGCAATCACAGATTGAGCCCAAGAATATCAATAAAGCTTTTGAGGACAAATTCTTGTTGAAAAAAAATAAATGAGGAACTTGATCCAAATTGAAAAGAATGATACCGGGAGCTAGTTCCAATAAATAAGAGAAAAAATGTCATTGGAACCACATGGGTTTTCAAAATAAAGATGAATTAACAAGGTCAAGTAATCAAGAAAAAAACTCATTTAGTCTAAAGGGATATGTCTTAGATAGAGGGAATAGATTTCAAGGAAAAAATTTGCACCAGAGTGGCTAGAACAAAAGTTATCATAAATTTTATATCCTTTCTTAGTCACAGAACATCAAAGCATATCGGATGGATGTGAAGTCTACATTCATTAATGGAAATATGGAGGAAGAAGTTTACATTGAGCCGCTAGAAGGTTTGATGCTCACTACAGAGGAAGAGGTTTGTGTATAAATTGAAAAAGTCCCTATATGGACTAAAACAAGATACGAGAAGTTCATAAGAGAGGTTGGATAAATACCTTCAACCACAAGGTTTTAGAAAAGGCACAGTGGATATTAATTTATACATAAGAGCTGAAGGTGACCATCTACTGATTATAGTGGTATATGTGGATGACATAATATTTGGCAGTGACATGGAACAATTGTGGAATCATTTTTCGAGAATGTATGCAAAAAGAGATTGAAATGTCCATGATTGGAGAGTTGTGTTTCTTCTTCGGACTGAAAATCTCTCAATATCATAAAGGATTATTTATCTTTGAATCGAAATATCTCCCGGAAACTACGAAATGTTCGGGTTGGAAGATGAAAACCTGTTAGCACACCCATGGTTATATGTTTCAAGTTGTAAAAATAATATGAGACACGCCTTGTAGATAAAAACTATAATACACATCCATGCTAGGAAAGCCTTTTATATCATAAAATTTGAAGGCCATATATCATGCAGGTCGTAGGTCTTATCACCATATTTCGAGCTTGTGTACGTGAAAGTCATGTTGCTCTCTGTCAAAATAATTTTTCAAATACCTTCAAGGGATAACGGAGGTATGGATTGTGGTATGCTAAAAGAAAATAATTGAAGTTGAGAGGCCTATATCGATCGCAGTTTGAGTCGGTAGCATTTATGAAAAGGAAAATTACTTCTAGTGCAACCTTGTTCCGGGGAAAATGGTTGGTGTCTTGAGTCGACAAGAAATAAACCTCAATTTATTTGTCCACTCATCGAAGAAAAATACATTTATCTCTGCTACATGTTTCACGTAGATTCTATTGATGATGTAGAATTTAAAAGATATTCACGTAGAGATAATCGATCCCTATTCGAAAAATGCGTGAGCAACATAAGCATCATTAACCTCTCCTAAAATCCATTCATGCGAGTCAAAAACTATGAATATTCCTTTCAAGTTCCATTTCTCGACGGGAACAAGTTGAAACCAACATATTAAGATTGAATATGTGCCCACCCAAAGAGAAATTGGAAGATATATTTACAGAGGCACTAACAAGAGAACCATTTGAATATATCAAAGAAACATATAGGATTTGTGATTCATCCCTCCAAATGACTTCATTTTGGTAAGGGAGTTGCGATTACTCGGCATGTGGGGCTCATGGGAGAGTAGACTACAATGGTTGAGGAGTATTGAAGAAGTACTCTTTTCCTTTGATGAAAAAGTGGGAGAAGATTGAATAAGTCCATGCCTAACTTTGAGGGGGAGCTTATGGTGTTTCCATCAATACCAAAGGGGGATATTTTTGGATAATCGGTGGTTGTATTATGTTGGAATTGATGTCAACAAGATTTAATGGTGATCCATTGATATCACGCACGCTTATAGTAGAGAATAATCATAGTAGTAGGCTTATTGAAAACCCATTAAATGATGACTATGATGGTTTAGATGTCGACACAATAAGAAGGGTCCGAGAAGCGAGTGTGGTAGAAATTTTGGAGCCACCCTCAGGGAGGAAAAAAAATGTGATCAAAGTATGCATCGGTTCCCTACCCATTGGAAATTTCTCTAAAAGAGCTTTTCCAATGATATGAAGAAGTTCAAAAAATTGGTTACGTGGGATCAAAAGATATCATCTATTGAAGTTCGGGGACTTGAAGCCTTGAGAAGGATGAAATATCAAAGGTCGGAGCATCGAGTACCACGTGATATCGGATATTAGAAGGTCCAACATAACATAAAATTATAGTTCCATCATATCGAACATCATAGGTCCATCATATCGGAGCATCGGAAGTCGGAGGATATCATATCATCGAAAAGTTTGGAAGATATCGAGTATCAGAAAGCTAGAGGGATTTCAAACATTGGAGTTCGGTGAATATCGGATCATTGGAGCGAGGGGTGTATCAAAGGTTGGTAGATGTCAAAGACCCGATATTTCAAAACATCAAAGGTGTCCGGAGTATCAACAATTCATGAAAGAGCTACTCTAAGATGTTGCAATATCCAACATGTCGATAAGAAGGTAAATCGCCGATAAATTCCAAAAGAATAATTAAAGAAAGAAACCTATTGGAAAAAGCATGATGCAGGTGGTTCCTCCTCTCGTCGTCTGTGGTAGGAAAAAATGGCAACATGATATTGGCTTTGAAATGTTGAAGTGGCGAGATGATGTCCGCATGACATTATGGTACAACATGACACGTGCCAAACATGATTCAATGTTTTTGGATGGCCTCATGCGTCAATTCCGGAGTTATTTGCGCATCACTATGGAGGATCCATGTGGAGTGATGATACAACCATGATTTCATATCGGAGGTCGAATTATCGGAAGATGAAGAATCCCACAATATCTTCGAAAAATTCTCACGATGAATGTTCCTCTGGAGGGGGCTCTCGAGATAATGTTGACACAAGGTTATGAGGTGAGTTCAAAGAACAACATGCACAATGAAATTACAAAGGGATATTATTCTACGAAAGGTCGTTGAAGGCCTTAGGACCTAAGCACTAAAGCCACCGATCACAACTCATGGTCCTATGGAAAAGAAGTGCTAAAAGAAATGAAGAGTAAAGGAATAAATGAAATCGGGAGAGTGCAATGTCGTAATGTTTCATATTTGAAAGTTGTGATATGGAATACTACGATGGTGTAACACTATGGAGTGAAGACTCTAATGTTACATCAAAGAGGTGTATTCAAGGACGGATGGGTCAACATTGAATTAAAGGCGTGCACAATAAGAGTTAGCTCATAAAATTAACGACGACATTTGAGAGCTTTTAGTCGAGACAACAAGGACCATGATTGCACATGTTGATTTGAGAGAAGTATGTTTTGAGCTGCTGGAGTATTCTACCTCTAATATTTATGTGCACTCCTCAGCGAATTAAACATAGTGCAAAGAAGCCATGCTAAAGTATGAGTCCATGTGTCGAGAAGCCAGTGAATGAGCATGCTAAGCCTAATTGGAGTATGCAGGGTGGACTAAAAAATTTATTTCTTGGTTAGAAGAAGTGTTTTGTTTCCCATTCCAATAATTATTTATGTGAAAAAATTCATCAGGTATGCACGATGGAAGAAATTCATGTCACACAAAGAAACACTTTAGTTTTTTGCACGCAAATGACTGAGAGGAGACTAGGGTAGTAGGCAGAAATGAAAAAAAACTCTTAGAAGTCATTGAGAAAGGTAGAGAAAACAAAATTATTTAATTTCTTGTGGTGAGAGTGTTGTGTGAGAGGGAGAGAAAAAAGGTTCTGCTGAGGGAGAAGTAATAGGGGACGTGTTGCAAGACAACAAATTGTTGATCATGTGTTGAGCTAAGAATATTGCAGAAATAACGACTGATCAAGACTGGCAGAGTCGATGATTTAGTAGGGGACCTAGAGCAGGTGTCAGTGTTGTAACTTAGTGAATTGGTATTTTCCTTATTCGTAAAATTCCTATGTTTTCAGTTTCAAAATTGTATGAAATAGTAGAAAAATGGCAACAACGAGTGATGGTCTACATTTAAAGAGGTTGGTGCCCTTGGCAAGTTGGTGCTTACTATCTTATGGGGGTTGGTGCCTCTAATTAGTGGGTTATTACAAAAAAATGATGTAATTAAATGGGTGCTTAATTTACATCTTAAGGAAAAAAAAATTGGTGGTTTTTACCCATTGGGTTTCTACGTGAAAATACATATATATGTGTGTATGTGTTGATGTTGAGAATTTTTTTTGAACATATGAATGCTCATGATTTACTCTTCATATAGCTATGAATAAATGATCTGATAAAATAACTGACAATAAAGGGACTAAGTAAGAACATGTTCAAAAAGATAAAATTCAAAATAATCATACAATTACTGATTCACTCCCCTCTCAGTAATTGTTTAACTAGATGAATCTGAACACCAAGCAAGCTATATGGTTAGCCATGATCAACGAGTTTTACTTTATGATCAGGTACATCAAGCAAAAGGAGAATAAGGTCACAGATGCTCTTAATAGGCAGGTACAGTTAAATCACATAGCTCCTATGGGACAAACTTATAGGATAATATCTTGGAGGCAGGTAAATAATATCATAGGTATATGGAGATTATGCACATGTATTAGCAGGGTACAGGTACAAGTACGTGTGGTAGTAAAGGTATAGTCACAGGTACAGGTAGCGGTATAGGTGCAAGTGCAGAGGATTTTGACTATCATCTTACAACAGATGTATTGGTTAGATTTAGAGATAGGATATACAAGCTCAAGAATGTGATCTTGAGATATTTTCATGCAAAACCATGTTCACATCACCCAGGCTATCAGAAGACACTAAAGGAAGTGAAAAAGTCCTATTATGGGTTGAAATTTAAGAGTGATATAGCAGAGTTTGTAGCTAAGTGTATGGATTGTTAGTGGGTTAAGGAAAAGTGTATGCACCTAGGTGGACTGCTACAATCGATTGTGATTCCAAAGTGGAAATGGGAGGTCATTTCCATGGATTTTATCACAGGTTGGTCGAGGAAAGCTAGACATCATGATTCCATAATGGTGGTTGTGGAAAGGTTAACAAAGGTTTCGCATTTCATATCGGTGAAGACTACATACTTAGCTAGTGATGTAGCACATGTGTTCATTAGAGACATAGTTATATTTCATGTTGTTCGGAATAAGATCATGTCATACAGGGATGAAAATTTCACTTCCAAGTTTTCGAAGGATTTTTTTGCACGTTTTCGCACAGAGTCTGCCTTCAGCATATCTTATCATCCATAGATAGATGGACTGAATGAGAAGGTCAACAGGATATTGGAGGATATGTTGAGGATTTATGTGATGCATCAACAAGGTAAGTGGGAAGAGTATCTTCCACTAGTAGAGTTCACCTACAACAACGGATATGAGGATTCATTGAAGATGAGTTCATTCGAGGATATGCAAGGGAAAAGTTGCAACACTCCCATCAGTTGGAGTTATCTAGTTAATAGGGTATTGATTAGACTAGAGATGTTGAAAAAAATGGAACCGAAATTGCGGGTGATCAAGAACAACTTGAAGCAAACACAAGATAGGTAAAAGAGTTATGCAGATAAGAACAAGTTGTTCAAGGATTTTTATGTTGGGTATCAAGTGTACTTGTGTATCAAGCCCAAGAAGAGCTCCTTGCAGATTGGATCATGTGCCATGTTAGTGCCACAGTTTTGTCGTCCCTTTAGGATCATTAAGAGGATCAGATTAGTGGCCTATAAACTTGCACTACCTTCCAGAGTGAAAGTACATGGTTTTTTTCATATATCATTGCTTAAGAAATATGTTAAATATTTTGATCATGTGATTGACTGATATGTACTGTAGGTGGATCCCAAAGGAGAGTTCCAGCTGGAATCATAGTGAATTTTACAGAAAAAGACAATCATGCTCTGGAATTGTGTCATAGAGCAATTTAAAGTGCAATGGAAGCACTCTGGACCTATTGAAGCAACATGGGAGCTTGCAGATCAGATGCAAGCGATGCATCCTTCCCTATTTTTCGGTTGAGGAAAAGAAGTTTTGGTGTGATGTTTGTATATCTTTTGGCGGTGTTTTTATATATGTTTTGATGTCATGTTTGGGAGTATGTAAAAATGTATATGGATGAAAATACCAACACGATCTATGTTATAAAGCTCCAATAAGCGGTATGGGTGTCATGTAATTATAGTTATCATGTTTTCACAATGTGATGTTGGTTTTCTTTTCAGCAAGGTGATCATTGTAAATACTACATCCAGCTATGTTATAAAACTCCATGAACAGTATGTTATCTTCCAACGTTTTTTCTAAGGTATATGTGTGATTGAACATAGAGGATGGTGTCCCCCAAGGGGGAGGGTTCTATAATAGCCCTAGTGAAAATTATATGTAATAAAAGATAAAAATAATAACCACGGTTGATGGGACACTTATTCCAAGCTGCATGTTGGAAAACATCCTAGTTCATGTGTTCACATGGTTTATTATAGCTAAGGAATAGGCAAAGGCATTGGAAACACAAAATGAAATTTTGACACATTTATTTATGAAAATAATGGAAATTAGAAGAAAAGGGAGGTGAAAGGTCATAGGTTGCATGTAAGGAGTAAAATGAAAGAAAATAATCGAAAATGAAGAAAATAGAGGCCTCATCTTCCATTGTTGGCAATATGATGCAGAGTGTTGTCCTTGATGGCAACCCACTGAATGAAGATGAAGACATGAGATTGTTGACATGTGTTGTCCTTGATGTCAATACACCTAATGAAGTTATTCTTGACTTGATGGACTTGGTAAACGATGTAAATCTGATGTGATATGATGCTAAGAGTTTTCCTTGAAAGGCAACCCACTTGATGAAGATGATGGCAATCCACTTGATGAAGTTGTGCTTGCTAGAATATGTTCTTGATGAGCTAAATATGATGTATCTACAGTGTGTACAGATGGTAGTGAAGAAAAGAAGTCAGCATGTGCTCAATCTTGATGAAAAAGAGTATGTCTCTAGGTATACGCGGATCTGTCTAATGGAAGTCGCGTATGCACGCGGAAGAGAACGTTCCAAGTCGCGTATGGGCAAAAGCGCTCTAAAAGTGCAAAACCAGGGGTAATCACCATGGTATTGACCCATTGTATTGGGTAATGTTCCGCCTAATTGACCCCGTCCAGGAATACCATTGGATGTAATGTGGTTTTGGGCTCATGGTATTGAAAAGGGTAAACCTATATAAGGAGAAGAAATTCATTGTGAAAATCATGAGCGTGGGTGCAAGATGTCTGAGCTTGAATTAATACTTCTCTCTGAAGTATATCTGAATGAAAAGGGTTACACTTGAATGATAAATCTGATTGTATGATGCACCAATGATGAAGAAGGGGATCGAGATCTGAATTGCACTTGTATTTGCTAGATCTGATTATGGAAGGCTTAGATCTGTGATGAGGCGAACATCTAGGCGAACATCTGTCTGAAGTAAAAAGGTAAATCTGAACTGAACATCTGATCTGAAGAAGTATGCTGCTCTATAATGATTGAAGATATATACGCTACTTCGCCGCAGAGGAAGCGCGTATATATGCGGCTTCGCTGAAGATAAAGCGCGTATGCGCAATGAAATATGTACTGAGGTATACGCTGGTTGATGAGCATGAAAGCACGTATATACGCGACATCAGTGAAGTGAAAGCACGTATGCAAACTAGGGTTTGCTGAAGCATGGGGTATGAAACATCGATGCAATATAGCTGTGTTTTAACGCTATACGTCTGTGTTGTTAAGTTTACGTGTTGAAGATGTATGTTTGTGCTTAAAAGTTTGGAAAGGGTCCGGTCGAGAAATGGTGAAATGTGGCTACTTAGTGGTGTTATTGAAGTTGTTGGATCCGGTGTGAAAATTGATGAAACGTGGTCCAAGGTGGTGCGCGGAAAGGCTGGTAAACGAGATCGGGGGGTCGTAGCTCCCTTCCAGGAGAGGCTGGTAAACGAGTCGAGGGGTCGTAGCTCCCTTCCAGGAGAGGCTGGTAAACGAGCGCAGGTGGGTGCCTGCGTGCTGGTCAAGTCTGCGCCAGCACATATGTTGTAAGATGTTTTCT